>JAHZMJ010000142.1:0-163786 GCA_030067965.1 Latrodectus elegans | reverse complement strand
AATGAACGTAAATTCTGTGTTATTACACTGACAGTATGAGTGTATTAGAAGCTTTTGAGGAATAACAAATATAATTGCCATCCAGTTGTGTCTAAGATATTCAAATTAATTGATACTCTCTTACTAACAAGGGATTTGAGATACTGTTTTGTTGGAGTACCAAGCCACATAGGTATAGATGGCAATGAAGAAAGCTGATGCCGCTAAATCTGCAGCTACTTCCATTTTGCCTTCACATACCATCAATGGACATGAGAAAAGATTCCAAACATTTCATATATTCTCTTTGGCAGGAATCCTGGGACCTGCAAGTCAGCAAACAAACTCCATTCCATATTTTCATACATCATTCCATTTATCTGTTTTTCAATCTCCACAGAAAGCGCAGATGTCAGACTGACTCGCCTTCGGGTTGGTTAAGTTGGTTTTTATGGCGCAAGGTCCAGATAAGGACAAGCTGCGCCAAACACAAGATAGCTTACACCAGTTTTTTAAACCCATTAAAAGTGTATAAAATAATAATATAGTTAAAATGTACATTAAAAGTACAAAGTAGAAATATAGTTAAAATGTATATTAAATATATAAAATAGAAATATAGTTAAAATGTATATTAAAGGTATAAAAATAGAAATATAGTTAAAATGTATATTAAAAGTTTGTAAACATACAATATACACATGTATAAAATTAAAAATTTTATATTTAAGTAAATATTTCTAAATCAGACAAAATTCATAAATCCTATGTCTTTCCAAAAACATAAATAAATTTGCAACATGGGGGTGGCTCTCAGCTAAATCCTCTAATGTTAAAATGTTACTATTAAAATATCTAAAACGCTGATGGTTAAAATCTGGGGATACAATTAAAAATGTGATATACTGTAAATGGTTCATCACACTTTTCTTACACTACATAGTTGTGGTTGGTTGGTTGGTTTTTATGGCGCAAAGTCCAGATGAAGGACAAGCTGCGCCAATCACAAGATATTATACTCTCAGTTTTCTTTTTCATTCATTAAAAGTATAAAATAGAAATATAGTTAAAATGTACATAAAAAGTATAAAATAAAAATATATTTTAAATGTTACATAAAAAGTGTATAAAATAGCAATATAGTTAAAATATATATTAAAATATGTAAACATACAATATACATATGTATAAGATTAAAAACTTGTATTTAAATAAAATATTTCTAAATCCAGATAAAATTCATAAATCCTATGTCTTTTAAAAACGCACATAAATTGGAATGGGGGTGGTTCCCCAAGCAGATCTTTCTAATGTTAAAATATTACTATTAAAAATATTTAAAACGCTGATGGTTAAAATCTGGACACACAATTAAATGTGATATCACTGTAAATGGTTCATCACACTTTTCACACCACGGATTGGGAGATCACTTAAGATCAAATGTTTGTGGAATTGAAACGCGTGCTTGACCAATAATTCGAGAAAAGAGCGAGTCAGTCTGACATCTGCGCTTCGTGGGAGATAAAACAGATAATGGAATGATGTATGAAAATATGGAATGGAGTTTGTTGCTGACTTGCAGGTCCCAGGATTCTCTGCCAAAGAGAGCTTACTATAAAATATTTGAATCCTTTTCTCCATGTCCATTGATGGTAATGAAGGCAAAATGGAAGTAGCTGCAGATTGTGGCAGCAGCATCAGCTCATTGCCATCTATACCTATGTGGCTTGGTACCCAACAAAACAAAGTATCTCAAATCCCTTGTTAGTAAGAGTATCAATTAATTTGAATATCTTAGAACACAACTGGATGGCAATTATGGTTGTTATTCCTCAAAGCTTCTAAGACACTCATACTGTCAGTGTACACACAGAATTTACGTTCATTTTTAGTTTTGTAGCAGCTGGAAGTGCTCCCGGTATATAGCCGTAGCTTCAGCGGCAGGAAGAATGGAACAAGGATTTGTAGAAGGAGGCTATAACTGTAGGAGGTGATCATCAAGATAAACTCCACAGCCAACTGATCCTGGACATTTGGATCCATCTGTAAATACTCGGAGTGGCCACATAGTATACTGACAGCGATGGAAATGAATAAAGCTGTTGAAGAATAGCAGTACTTGTGTCTGATTTTTATTTTTACCAAAGGGATTTAACACAATAATGTGTGGATCATACCAAGGTGAATGTGCGTAAAGGTCGGTAAGACTCCAATAATGCGGACATCCACATAGTTGGTTGGTTGGTTGAGATTTGGGTTTTATGGCACAAAGTCCAAAATTGGACATGCTGCGCCAAAGAGTAACTTTTTTGTAGCTTCATTTTATTTCTTCTCCAATTTTTTTATAAATTATTATTATTATTTTTGTTAAGCAAACACGCAAGCAACATTAAAATTTTAAAAAACAAAAATCTGTGTAAATGTTATTTTAAAATCAAATTATAAAATATAAAAGAAGAAAAATCAATTATATATACAATTTTAAAATTTAAAATAAAAATTTAAATAAAATGTATAAAACCTATTGCCCTCAAGAAAGCGAATAGGTTTTCTATGGGGGTTAGATCCCCTATTATGTCAGATAAAATTATAAAATCACTTTTAAAAAGTGTAAACGTTGTTAGGTTAAAATTATGACATGAAATTAAAATACCTGATAAACATTGAATGAGTTCATCAAGCACGTTTCACACCATGGATTTAATTCGCTTAAAAACAAATGTCTGTGTGCTGAAACGTGTGTGTCCCGATACTGAAGGCGAGTCAAATCTTTACATCCTGCACTTCGTAACGGTAAAACAGGGGTAATGAGATGAGGATGAAATTAAGAAAAAGATTTGGTATGCAACTTGTTGTCCAACCTGCAAGTTCACATGATTCTCATACCAAAGACTATATATAAAATCTTTCTTATATCTTTCTCACATCTGAGAGAGGGACCGATGGTAAAATAAGGTCTGATGCAGTCTTTGCAGCTGCATCTCTCATTTCCTTCAAGACCCATGTGGCTTGGTATCCAACAAAATACAATTTCTTTTCCCTTGCCAGCAAAGGGGAATCAATGCTTTGAAAATTCTCGACACAACAGGATGACAGGTAAAACTATTGTTTTTCAAGGCTTCAACAATACTCATGCTGTCAGTATATATACAAAATTTATGACAATCATCTGTATTCACGTGCTGAAGCGCATAGTAGATTGCCGTTGCTTCAGCAGTAAAGATGGAGCAGGATGAATGTAGGCTGTAGCTAAAAGAAGTGTTATTGATATAAAAACTCCCCCAGCCCACATGTCCTGCGGTTTCGATCCATCCGTGAATACAGGTTTGTAAGATTGGTACTGGCAGCGATGAGAATGGTATAGCTGCTGAAAAACAATAGGTGTTGTGTCGATTTTTCTGAACTGGGCAAAGGTATTTATAAAAGTATTTGTTGGCTCATACCAAGGTGGATAGAGACTTTGATCAATAGACTCTATCCGAACATCACATAGATCTGTGAGCCACAGATGTGTTTTGGCTCGTGTGAGAAAGGCGGGATGCTCAATGGACGAGCATCATATAGTCTTTAAGAGGCATTAGGTACCAAGGAACGTAAGGGATGGTCAGGGTAGACATGATCTTAGCATAATAATTGTGAGATTGCTGCATCCGTCTCAGGTCTAACGGTAGTTTATGACATACAGCATATAGACTCTGGACGGGTGATGTGCGGAATGCACCAGAACATATCCTCAAAGCAGAGTGATGAACTGTGTCCAGTCTTCGTAAAACAGAAGATCTAGCCGATCCATAAACAACACATCCGTAGTCAATGCGGGATACAATCAATGACTGATAAATTCGAAGAAGTGATGTGCGATCTGCACCCCAAGATGTATTTGACAACACCTTGAGGATATTAAGCGATCGTTCACACTTCTTCCGCAGATGCAGAACATGCGGAAGAAAGGTTAATTTTCGGTCAAAGATTATTCCCAGAAATTTTATTTCACTGACTACTTGTATTGGAGTGTTGTTGATATTAATAACTGGATCATTGTGAAGGCTAGTCTTTCTACAGAAGTGGACACATTTACTCTTGCTTGATGATAAAGTATGGCCATTCTCGGCACACCATACAGCAAGTTTATTAACTGCTGTTTGCAGTTGTCTCTCAATTATTCGCATATTAGATCCCTCGCATGATATTTGCAGGTCATCAACAAACAAGTTACCATATACAGATGATGGAAGTTGATGAAGAATGTTACTAATGAAGAGAATAAAAAGTGTGACACTTAAAATAGAGCCCTGAGGAACACCCTCAGATTGTGTAAAAGTATTGGATGTAAAATTTCCAATACGCACTTTAAAACCACGGGAGCATAAAAATTCTGCAGGAATATCGGCAGATTACCCAGAAAGCCAAAATCATATAATGTACGGAGAATTCCATATCGCCATGTACGGTCATACGCCTTTCTCTATGTCGAAGAAAATGGAAACCAAGTGATTTCTCCGCACAAAAGCGTTGCGGATTTGAGTTTCCAAGTGTGTCATATTATCAAAGAGTGGATCTTCCTTTACGGAAGCCACTCTGATTCTTATGAATACAATTATTGTTTTCTAGGACATAGATGAGACGGGCATTGACCATACGTTCGAGAGTCTTACATAAGCAACTCGTCAGAGCAATTGGTCGATAATTTGAAGGATCTGAAGAATCCTTACCAGCCTTTAGGACAGGAATCACTATTGCTTCTTTCCATCGAGATGGAAATTCATTTTCAGTCCAGATCCTATTGAACAGGTAAAGTAAATTCGACAAGGAATCTGAACTTAAATGTAAAAGCATAAGATAACTGATTCCATCAGGTCCTGGACTGGTGTTACTGGCCTGTTGTAAAGCTTTCTTCAATTCAAACTTTCCAAATTCACAGTTGTACGGTAAGGCTTGTCGATGGTCGAAGCGAATTTGTACACGCTCAGCTCGAGTCTTAGTCCTCAAAACGAAGGACTATAAGAATTCGAGCTTGAGACGTTGCAAATGCTTCACCAAGGACGTTTGCAATATCCGTAGGAGAAGAGTATATATGCAGCTCCGGATTTTAAGATAGGAATAGAAAATTCTCTATAAATTCCATTGGCTGCCTTCACCCTTCTCCACAACTGCTTGCTGGAAGTTGAAGATGTTATTGAAGATAAATAGCGAGACCAGGATTCCTTCTGACTTCGACGACGAGCTCTGCGAGCTAGAGCTCTTGCTCTCTTAAAAGGCTATAAGATTCTCCGTTGTGGGATACCTCCTAAATATTCCCCATAACTTCCTCTGTTTTTTATAAGTTTTTGGCATTCTTTGTTCCACCAAGGTTTGCAATGCCTGTGTGGTATGGAGGAACTTTTAGGTATTGAAATGTCAGCTGCATTCTTAATTGTTTCAGTGACTTTACAAGCAGCAGTATCAATATCTTCGATCGAAACCATTTTAGCGTCAACAACTGCCAATTGTGTGAATAATGTCCAATCTGCCCGACTGTACACGTAAGTAGGTAGACGTTGTTCTACACTACTACCTCAGTCTGGGAGATGACGAAGGAAAATGATCGCTATTATGCAGATCATTTCTACATTTAGATTTAACAATGGCAGAAGAGATGGGGAACAAATGGCAAGATCGAGAAGAATGAAAATGTTCTCGTGGGTACATGGAAATATGTCTTCTCGTCGGTATTAAGCAGACAGAGACTGTTGTCTGAATAAACCGCTCTATCTGCCGACCGCGAGAATTAGTATCATCATTTCCCCCACAAAGAACTATGGCCGTTAAAGTCACCCAACAGTAGAAATGGTGTTGGCAGCTGATCTATTAATGCATCGAGTTCCTCTTGGCGGATGACATCATGTGGTGGTAAATATAAACTACAGACAGTTAATAAGCATGTAGTATGAATTCTTACAGCAACTGCCTGTAGAGTAGTATTTAATGCATGGGCAGTGCTGGGGTAAGTATTAGATGTTAATATACAAACACCTCCAGACACTGTACCATTATCACCACAGTCTTTTCTAAAGCTGTTAAATCCACGCATGAAAAAGTTATTGCTGGACTTCAGGAATGTTTCCTGAAGCGCAACACATGCAGGGATTGTAGGCTGAAATTATAGACTTGATGTCATCATGATGAGAACGCAAACCATGGCAGTTCAAGAAACAAAGGAAGCTATTATTCAGTTTGAAGAGCTCCGTTCCCGGGAGCTGAGTGGCATGTCATCTGACATCTCCTCGAGCGATAGATCTTCGTCCGAGGGATGTAATGAAACAGCATCAGCCTCAGGTATAAGGCTTTACGGGTGGATATGGAGGTCCTAACATTGCCCTCTTTTGCAAGTTTAAGTTTTAGGGCCTTCAGGGCCTTGGAATTTAGCCATCGGAGCTTTTCTTTGGGGAATGGTTGTGGAGGTCGATTTTGGCCTCTGTACAGATGTAAGGGTAACTTTACTGTTGAAAGTGAAAGAGCATCCGTTTGTGTACTAGCCGTTCTGGTGACCTTGGCGGCTACTGATGCATAGCTAACTCCTACTTGAGGTGTACGTGCTGTAACAGCACGTCTTGCCCCTCAGGGATAAGAACAATTATTCTTAACTTTAGTGGTTGTGATCTCCTTTTCCAGTATCCAGGTAGGACAACTTCTATCGTAGGAGGGGTGGTCACCTTTACAGTTTACACACCTCTCCTTTGCAGTACATGACGAGCTGTCGTGGCCAACTGCTGCTGCAGCGGGCGCAAGTCAGTTTGCCCTGCAAGCCGCTTTAGAGTGACCAAATCTAAATTCTGGCACTGGAAACAACGCAAAGGATTTGGAATAAACGGCCTGACGGATAGATGCATATACGCAGCTTTAATATGCTGCGGTAGATCTGGCGTCGCAAAAGTCAAGTACGAGATGTTTAGTATTTATAACTTGCCCATCACGTCTGACTGTAATGCGTTTTACGGCACAGACCTTTTGATCTCTGAGATTTTCTAATATCTCGTCCGTAGGCGTATTTAGCAAATCCTTGGCGGATACCACACCACGCGAAAAGTTAAGGTTCATATGAGGTTCGACTGACACCTCAAGGTTAGCAAGCATTTTCAAGTTGCTTATGAGAGTTGCTTGTGCATCTGGAAGCAACTTCTACCATTAAATCAATAGAACGAAGTTTACGAATGCTCCCTACTTCACCAATATTGCCACTGATACCTTTTTGGATTAGGAAAGGGGATACATTATCAAATGTACCCTCTTTCCGTTTGACAATGTAAAATCTGGCATTTGTTATGTTCAATATGTGCTCCCGTGGGAGAGAAGAAAAAATGCATGATTCCATATTAAACATGGAAGATTCGGGACCTGACGGCACCACCCACCACCGAGTCCAACAAGGGGATGCAGACCAGCTGCACCAGTGCTAGCCAGATCCTATACGCTCACAGTACATCCCTGAGATGGCCTCCACCCTTAACGAGTCATCCAGCAGATGTACCGATCGCTTGATCCATAAAGCCGATTGATGTGCTGAGGACCACAACACACCTCCCGTTTACCTGGAAGCAGAGGCCAAAGTAATGTGTTGGTCTCTGGGGGCCTCAATTACCAGGACCCTCCTTTCCAGGGACACGGGTCTCCACGCACGGCAAACACGTGGGTGATTTAGTCCTCAAGAGTAGCTAATAGCAACAGAGCGGCGAAAGCTACTCAAGGGGAGCCCTCAACCTCGTACGAGGCAACCACACTGAGGGAGAAGAGGAAGAAAAAGCAGAAGAGTAGAGAAGAGAAGAAAATAAAGGGAGGAAAGATCACTAGGGTACCTCAGATTGTGACACCCGTGTTTACCTAAAGAAGGTAAACTCCCCTAAAGGGGACATCACATAGGTCAGAAAGCAAAATAATGGATTTAATACGAGAGAAAAAGGTTGAATGCTTGATGGTCTAGCATTATATAATCTCTTAAGAGCAGCACTTGGAATCGTGGAACGTAAGGGATGATGAGGAGTGGATATGATTTTAGAATAATAATTAAGAGACAGCTGCATCCGCCGCAGGTCTAATGGTAATTGTTGGCAAATTACATATAGACTCTGGACGGGTGATGTACGAAATGCTCCACAGCAAATCCTTAAAGCAGAGTGGTGGACGGTATCCAATCTACGTAAAATGGAAGATCTAGCCGATCCATAAGCAACACAACCATAGTCAATACGAGATAAAATGATTGATTGATAAATTCGGCAATGAAGTGCGATCTGTACCCCAAAATGTATTAGACAACACCTTGAGGATATTGAGCAATCGCTCACTTCTTCCGCAGATATAAAGTATGCGGAAGGAAAGTTAACTTCTTATCGAAAATTACCCCGAGGAATTTTATCTCGTTGACCACAGGAATAGGTCTATTACTTATGTGAAGCACAGGATCAGGATGAAGACTAGTTTTCCTACAGAAATGGACACAGTGACTCTTAGTAGGAGATATACTAAGACCATTTCGTTCACACCAAGTAGTTAGATTGTTTACAGCTGTTTGCAATTGTCTCTCAATTATATTCATGTTTGAACCCTGATATGAAATTTGTAAGTCATCAACATATAAATTCCTATGAACTGAAGATGGTAACTGATGAAGTATGTTATTGATGAAAAGGTTAAAAAGGGTTACGCTTAAAACGCTACCTTGAGGGACACCCTCAGCTTGAGTAAAAGTATTGGAAATTGTAGTTCCAGTACGCACTTTAAATAGCCTAGTAGCTAGAAAATTCTGTATAAATATTGGAAGATTACCCTTAAATCCAAGATTATGCATATTACGGAGAACACCATAACGCCACGTACGATCGTATGCTTTCTCAATATCGAAGAAAATTGCAACAAGATGGTTTCTCCTCACGAAAGCATTTGATTTGGGATTCCAGATCTACTATGTTGTCAATAGTGGATCGTCCTCTTCGAAATCCGCTTTGTTGAAGGGGTATTTAATTATTCTTCTCTAAGATGTAAATGAGTCTAGCATTGACCATACGCTCAAACGTTTTGCACAAGCAACTCGTGAGAGCTATTGGACGATAACTCAGAGGGTCAGATGAATCTTTGCCAGGTTTCAAAATTGGAATCACTATCGCTTCTCTCCATGATGTAGGATAAGCATGTTCAGTCCAAATTCTATTAAACAATGAAAGTATGTTTAATAAAGAATCATGATTTAAATGACGGAGCATTTGATACGAGATTCCATCTGGTCCTGGGCTAGTGTCGTTTGCTTTAGATAAAGCAGACTTCAATTCTGACAGTTCAAACTCACAATTATAGGTAGAATATGTCGATCATGAAAGCTTAGATGTGTCCCGCTCATCGATTCTTTTAATCCTTAGAAAAGTAGGATTATACGAATCAGAGCTGGAAACACTAGCAAAGGTTTCACCGATGACATTAGCAATATCTACCGCTGAGGAGTGTATTGCAGCTCCGGTTTTTAATACAGGAATGGAATAATCCTGATAAATACCAATGGCTGCTTTAACTTTCCTCCATAATTGTTTACTTGTTGTCGATGAATTGATTGACGACACGTAGCGAATCCAAGATTCTCTTTGACTCTGACGTCTAACTCTTCGAGCTTGAGCTTTGGCTTTTTTAAATGCAACAAGATTCTCCGTAGTAGGGTATCTTCGAAATATATTCCATTGCTTCCTTTGTTTCTTATAAGAGATTTGGCACTTTTCATTCCACCAAGGTTTCCTGTGTTTATGAGGACTGATGGAATTTTTAGGGATAGCAACATCCGCAGCTCGGATAACTGTGTCGGTGACATATTTAACGGCATCAT
The DNA here is from genome assembly GCA_030067965.1 of Latrodectus elegans. Classification (NCBI taxonomy): domain Eukaryota; kingdom Metazoa; phylum Arthropoda; class Arachnida; order Araneae; family Theridiidae; genus Latrodectus; species Latrodectus elegans. Next base: position 153,960 of record JAHZMJ010000142.1, on the reverse strand, counting down.
CTATGACATCTGTCTTAACTCTTGTCTCACTGATCACAGCCAATTGCTTGAAAAGTGTCCAATCGGCTCGGCTGTACACATAATTAGGTGGTTTGTGACGCACACTATTACTTCCAGCCTGAGAGACGATTAGAGGGAAATGATCACTATTGTAGAGGTCATTTCCGACAGCAAAATTCAGCAATGGCAAGAGTGATGGAGAACATATAGCTAAGTCCAGAGAGTGAAATGTCCGTGTAGGTTCGTGAAAATAAGGTTTCTCGTCGGTATTCAGCAGACAAAGGCAATTGTCAGATATGAACTGCTCTATCTGACGACCGCGAGAATTCGTATCTTCACTACCCCACAGAGTATTATGTCCATTAAAATCACCTAGAAGCACAAATGGAGCTGGGAGTTGGTCAATTAAATCATCTAGTTACTCCGAATTTACGACGTCATGTGGTGGTAAATACAGGCTGCAAACCGTGATAAGACATGTTACGTGAATTTTCACTGCTACAGCTTGTAGTGTAGTTATTAGTGGATGTTCTGTACTAGAATATGAGTTTGATGTGAATATACAAACTCCTCCAGATACAGACGTATCACCACCATTATCCTTTCTAAAGCATTGAAACCCACGCAGTTTGGTGTTAACAGTGGGCTTCAGGAATGTTTCCTGGAGAGCCACACATGCGGGGTTGTAGCGAGAGATAACAGATTTGACGTCGTCAATTCGAGAACGGAAACCTCGACAATTCCATGAAACAAAGGAAGTCATTAATGGGATGAATGTTATTCACCAGCAGTACTCATCTTAGTTTCTGATGAATCCTCAAAACTATCTCTATCTGAAGGATAGAGTTTAACAGTATCTTCTTCCAACGCTAACCTGGCTTTTCTTTCTGTCAAGGAAGACCTACGAACGCCTTCCTTGGCAAGTTTTAATTTTTTCGCTTGAGATGCTCTTGATTTTGCAAGAGACAGTTTGTGCATAGCGGTTGAAGATTTTGTATCTTTTGGCTGGAGAGATGGCTTTATTGTATTCTCTAAAATAGGATCAGTTTGGGTGCAACAAGATCTAGTTACTTTCTTAATAACAGTCGCATAGCTGATACCTGGCTGTGGTGTACGTGCGGCGACAATTCGTCGAGCCTCCGGATATGACACACTATTTTTGATTTTACGGAAGTAATTTCCTTTTCCAACTGCCATGATGGGCAAGATCGTGAATAGGCAGGATGGTCGCCTTTGCAGTTGACACAAACCTCCTTAGCATTGCAGGTAACACTATCGTGGCCAACGTCAGCACAACGGGCACACGTAAGTTTACCTCTGCAAGCTATTTTTGAATGACCAAATCGTTGGCATTGAAAGCAGCGAAGCGGATTTGGTATATAGGGTCTTACAGAGCATGGCATATAGGCAACTTTAATATGTTGTGGCAAATCAGGTGTTGAAAATGTCAAAATCAGATGTTTTGTGTTGATAGAAACACCATCTCGTTTAAGAGTTATCCGTTTGACACCACAGACTTTTTGAGATATAAATTTTCCAATATTACGTCTGTAGACATATATATATTAAATCCGCTACAGAAATTACTCCCTTCGTAAAGTTAAATGTTGTATGAGGTTGAACGACAACATCCACATTTCCAATTGATTTTAGTGATTGTATAAGTATTGCTTGCCTTTCGGAAGCAATCTCAACTAAAATATCCCCAGTTCTTAGTCTTCTAATATTTTTTACTTCACCTACACAAGATGAAATACTCTTTTCAATGAGAAAAGGTGACACAAATTGAAAAGAAACTCCTTCAGTTCTCTTAACAATATAATATTTGGCATTCATCATGGACAATTGTTGCTCCAAAGGGAGGAAAGAATTGATAGAATTATTCATATAGAATATCAAAATTCAGGACTAGACGGCACCACCCACCACGGAGCCCTACAAGGATACAGGTTAACTGTACCAGTGCTAGTCAGTCCCTATACGCTCACGGTACATCCCTGAAGTGGACTCCACCCTTAACGAGTCACCCAGTAGATGTACCGATCGCTTGATCCATAAAGCCGATTGATGTGCTGAGGACCACAACACACCTCCCGTTTACCTGAAGCAGAGGCCAAAGCAATGTGTTGGTCTCAGGAGGCCTCAATTACCAGGTTGGTTGGTTGGTTGGTTGGGTTGGGTTTTATGGCGCAAAATCCAAAAATGGACATGCTGCGCCAAGAAAAGGGTTTAGAAAAGGATATTTTATTTTATTTATTTATCATTTTTCACCATTATTTTTAAAACCCAAGCAACATTATTACTTTAAAACACAATAATTAATGTATACGTTTACATTATAATCCAATTAAAAATATAAAAGGATAAATTTAAAGGTATATATCAATTAAATATGATGTAAATAACCTATTCCCCTCAAAAGGCAAATAGGTTACTGTGGGGTGGTTCCTAAGCAAATCACACAAAGTTAAAATATCACATTTAAAAAAGAATAAACGATATTGGTTAAAATATGGACATGCAATTAAAATATGATGTACAGTGAGTGGTTCATCACACGTTTCACACCATGGTTTTAGTTCACTTAGAAACAAATGTCTGTGTGTGAAACGTGTGTGTCCGATACGAAGTCGAGTCAATCTAACATCTGCACTTCGTAACGGTAAAACAGATAATGAGGTGAGTGATGAGAAAATGGTACGGAGTTTGTTTCCGACCTGCAAGTTCCATGATTCTTCCCAAAGGGAACAAATAAACCTTTTTATACCCTTTCTCACATCTGAGAGCGGAACAAATGGTAAAACTGGATTTTCAGCAGCCTTTGCAGCTGCATCCGCTCTCTCGTTTCCATCAAGACCTACGTGACTTGGTATCCAACAAAATATTATTTTGTATCCCTTGCCAGCAAGGGAATCCAATGCTCTGAAAATTCTCGACACAACAGGATGACATATAAAACTATTGTTTCTCAAAGCTTCAATAATACTCATGCTGTCAGTGTAAATACAAAATTCATGACAATCATCTGTATTCACGTGCTGAAGTGCGTAGAAGATGGCGGATGCTTCAGCAGTGATGGTTGGTTGGTTGGTTGAGTTTTATGGCACAAGGTCCAAAATTGGACATGCTGCGCCAAGAAATATATTTCTGATCTTTTCTATTTGTTTTTTTGTCCTAGTTCTTTATTTTAAACCCAAACAACATTAAAATTTTAAAAAACAAAAATCAGTGTATATATATATAAATATTAAAATCCATGTATAATATATATAATATATAAAAAGAAAATCACAAAAATATATATAATTCTAAATTTTAAAACATAAATTAAATATAATATAAAAAGCCTATTGCTCTTAAAAAGGCGAATAGGTTCCTGTGGGGCGGTTCCCCAAGCAAATCAAACAAGGTTAAAATATCACAGTTAAAAAAGAGTAAACGATATTGGTTAAAACATGGGCATGAAATTAAAATATGATAGACAGTGAAAGAGTTCATGACACGTTTCACACCAAGGATTTAATTCGTTTAGAAACAAATGTCTATGTGTGAAACGTGTGTGACCGATACGAAGGCGAGTTAATCTAACATCGGCAATTCGTAGCGTTAAAACTGATAATGATATGAGATATGGAAAATCGCGCACAATTTGTTAGTGACCTGCATGCTCCAAAGCTCCTGGAAGAGGGAAAAAGACAACAATTTAAACACACATCCTCAAATCTTAAAAGGGGATAGATGACGGCAATGCATTTGATTCTTCTATAGCAGCCGCATCTGCCTTTACATTTCCCTCGAGACCTACGTGACCTGGCATCCAACAAAATTTGATATCATACCTTGCCAGCAAGGGAATCCAATATTTGAAAAATCTCTGACACAACCGGATGACAGTGTATATTCGAATTTCCCAACGCTTCCAATACACTCAAACTGTCAGTATACACGCAAAAGAATGAGAATTTACAATACTCACGAGCTGAAGCCCTTTATAAATTGCAGTAGCTTCAGCTGTAAAGATGGAGCAGGAAGCATGAAGGCTGTAATTATATGTATTATTGTTCATAAAAATACCACAGCCGACATGTCCTGCAGTTTTTGAACCATCCGTGAATATTGGCGTGTAGGAAGAATACTGACAGCGATGTGAATAATAGAGCTGTTGGAAAATTGCAGAGGTTGTGTCCGATTTTCTACAGTTGGTAAATGGATTAATTATCAATATTTGTGGATCATACCAAGGTGGATGTGTGCTAATATGTCCGTTTTAATAAATCGGACATCACATAGGTCAAACAAGGATAAATGATTTTTTGTTCGAGTGAGGAAGGGGGGACTGCTGTATGGTCTAGCATCATATATCCTCTTCAGAGTAGGAGTAAGAGCAGAAGAATATAATGGATGATGAGGGTCAGACATAATTTTACAATAGTAATTGAGAGACAGCTGCATACGTCGCATGTCTAAAGGCAATTGTTGGCATATTGCATAAAGACTATGGACGGGTGATGTGGAATGCGCCTGAACATATTCTCAGAGCAGAATGATGGACAGTGTCAAGTCTGCGTAGAACAGAAGATCTAGTGGATCCATAAACAACACAACCATAGTCAAGTCGAGATAAAATTAATGATTGGTAAACTCGGAGGAGTGACGTGCGATCAGCACCCCAAGATGTATTTGAAAGCACCTTGAGGATATTGAGTGATCGCTCGCACTTCTTCCGCAAATGTAAAACATGCGGAAGAAAGGTTAATTTATGGTCAAATATCACCTGAGGAATTTTATCTGACTGACAACTGGTATAGGTGTGTTGTTTATACAAATAACAGGATCATTGTGGAGGCTAGTCTTCCTGCAAAAATGGACACATTTGCTCTTGCTAGGAGATAGTGTATGGCCATTCTCAGCACACCATGCAGCTAATTTGTTAACAGATGTTTGTAATTGTCTCTCAATTAAACGCATGTTTGACCCTTCACAAGATATTTGCAGGTCATCAACATATAATGTACCATGTACAAATGATGAAAGTTGATGAAGTATGCTACTTATATGAAGATTAAAAAGGGTGACACTTAAAATACTTCCCTGAGGAACACCTTCAGGTTGGTTAAAAGTATTGGACAAAACAGTACCAATACGAACTTTAAAACCACGGGAGCGTAAAAAATTTTGGATAAATATCGGCAAATTACCCCTAAAGCCAAAATCATACATCCTACGGAGAATTCCATAACGCCACGTACGGTCGTAAGCCTTCTCTATGTCGAAGAAAATGGAAACCAGATGATTCCGCCGCACAAATGCATTGCGGATCTGCGTTTCCAGAAGAGTAATATTATCAAGAGTGGATCTTCCTTTACGAAAGCCACTCTGATTAATATGAATGTATTTATTTATTTCTAAGACATATACGAGGCGGGCGTTGACCATACGTTCAAGAGTTTTACATAAGCAACTCGTCAGAACTATTGGTCGATAATGTGAAGGAACAGAAGGATCCTTACCAGCCTTAAGGATCGGAATCACTATTGCTTCGCTCCAAAGTAATGGAAATTTATTTTCAGTCCAGATCCTATTGAACAAAAACAACATGTTCAACAGGGAGTCTGGACTTAAATGACGAAGCATTTGATAGCTGATTCCATCAGGTCCTGGGCTAGTATCATTGGCCTGCTGCAATGCTCTTTTCAATTCCAACATCCGTAATTTACAGTTGTAAGGGAAAGCTTGTCCATGGTTGAAACGAATTGGTGTTCGCTCAGCGCGACTCTTAGTCCTTAAGAACGAAGGACTGTAAGAGTCGTTGCTTGAGACGCTAGCAAAAGTTTCACCAAGAACGTTAGCGATGTCCTTAGGAGAAGAGCATACAGCAGCTCCGGATTTTAATACAGGAATAGAGAATTCCTTATAGATTCCATTGGCTGCTTTTACTCTTCTCCACAACTGTTTACTGGATGTGGAAGAAGTTATTGATGATACATAGCGAGACCAAGATTCCTTCTGACTTCGACGACGAGCTCTGCGAGCTAATGCTTTTGCTCTCTTAAAGGCAATCAGATTCTCCGTTGTGGGGTATCTTCTGAATAGCCCCCATAACTTCCTCTGTTTTTTATATGTCTCTTGGCATTCTTTGTTCCACCAAGGTTTGCAATGCCTGCGTGGTACGGAGGAACTTTTAGGTATTGATGCATCAGCTGCATTAATAATTGTTTCGGTGACCTTACATACGGCATCATCAATATCATCGATCATAACCATTTCAGTATCAATAACTGCCAATTGTGTAAATATCGTCCAATCTGCCCGACTGTACACGTAAGTAGGTAGACGTTGTTCTACACTACTACCTCCAGTCTGGGAGATGACGAGAGGAAAATGATCGCTATTATGCAAATCATTTCCTACATTTAGATTTAACAATGGCAGAAGAGATGGGGAACAAATGGCAAGATCGAGAGAATGAAATGTTCTCGTGGGTACATGGAAATATGTTTTCTCGTCGGTATTAAGCAGACAGAGACTGTTATCTGAAATAAAACGCTCTATCTGCCGACCGCGAGAATTAGTATCATCATTTCCCCACAAAGAACTGTGGCCGTTAAAATCACCTAACAATAGAAATGGAGTTGGCAGCTGATCTATTAATGCATCGAGTTCCTCTTGGCGGATGACATCATGTGGTGGTAAATATAAACTACAGACAGTTAATAAGCATGTAGTATGAATTCTTACAGCAACTGCCTGTAGAGTAGTATTTAATTCATGGGCAGTGCTGGGGTAAGCATTAGATGTTAATATACAAACTCCTCCAGACACTGCACCATCATCACCACAATCTTTTCTAAAGCATGTAAACCCTCGCATGGAAAAGTTATTGCTTGACTTCAGGAATGTCTCCTGAAGTGCAACACATGCGGGGTTGTATGCTGAAATTATAGACTTGATGTCATCGTGATGAGAACGCAAACCATGGCAGTTCCAAGAAACTAAGGAAGTTATTGTTGAGTTAGAAAAGCTCCTTTCCCGGAGCCGGAAAGCATGTCATCTGGACATCTCCTCCAAAGAGAGATCTTCGTCAGAGGGATGTAGATATACAGCATCCGCTTCCAGGGATAAGGCTTTACGGGTGGATATGGAGGGTCTAGGATTGCCCTCCTTTGCAGATTTTAGTTTTAAAGCATTTATGGCTTTAGATCTAGCCGTTGGAGCTTTTCTACGGACAGTAGTTGCTGATGTTGATTTTGGCTTTTTCTCATAATTAGGGGTAATTTAACTAATGGAAGTGACAGAGCATCTGTTTGAGTACTAGCCGTTCTAGTGACTTTGGCGGCGACAGTTGCATAGCTAACTCCTGCTTGAGGTGTACGAGCGGTAACAACACGTCTCGCCTCGGGATATGAGCAATTGTTCTTAACTTTTGTGGTTGTGATCTCCTTTCCAGTATCCAGATAGGACAACTTCTAGCGTAGGAGGGTGGTCACCTTTACAATTGACACACCTCTCCTTTGCAGTACAAGATGAGCTATCGTGGCCAACTGCTGCGCAGGGAGCGCAAGTCAGTTTGCCGCTGCAAATTGCTTTGGAATGACTACATATCTGGCACTGGAAACAACACAAACGATTTGGAATAAATGGCCTGACGGATAGATGCATATACGCAGCTTTAATATGCTGCGGTAGGTCTGGCGTCGCAAATGTCAGTACGAGATGTTTAGTATTGATAACTTGTCCATCACGTCTGACAGTTATGCGTTTTACAGCACAGACCTTTTGATCCTGAGATTTTCTAAGATGTCGTCCGCAGGCGTATTTAACAAATCCTTGGCGGATACCACACCACGTGAAAAGTTAAGATTAACATGAGGTTGGACGGACACCTCAAGGTTAGCAAGCATGTTCATGCTGCTTATAAGAGTAGCTTGTGCTTCTGAAGCAACTTCAACCATAAGATCTCCAGAACGAAGTTTCCGTATGCTCTTCACTTCTCCGATATTGCCAGCTATTGCTTTTGGATTAGGAAAGGGGATACATTATCAAATGTACCCTCTTTCCGTTTAACAATATAAAATTTTGCTTTCAGTAATTTCAAAGTATGCTCCCGTGGGAGAGAAGAGAAAATAAATGTTTCCATATTAGAGATGGAATATTCGAACCTGACGGCACCACCCACCACCGAGTCCAACAAGGATGCAGACCAGCTGCACCAGTGCTAGCCAGGTCCTATACGCTCACAGTACATCCCTGAAGTGGCCTCCACCCTTAACGAGTCACCCAGTAGATGTACCGATCGCTTGATCCATAAAGCCGATTGATGTGCTGAGGACCACAACACACCTCCCGTTTACCTGAAGCAGAGGCCAAAGCAATGTGTTGGTCTCAGGAGGCCTCAATTACCAGGATCCTCCTTTCCAGGGACACGGGTCTCCACGCACGGCAAACACGTGGGTGATTTAGTCCTCAAGAGTAGCTAATAGCAACAGAGCGGCGAAAGCTACTCAAGGGAGCCCTCAACCTCTTACGAGGCAACCACACTGAGGGAGAAAAGGAAGGAAAAGCAGAAGAGTAGAGGAGAGAAGAAAATAAAGAAGAGGAAAGATCACTAGGGTACCTCGGGATTGTGACACCCGTGTTTACCAAAAGAAGGTAAACCCCCTGAGGGGGCTTCAGCAGTGAAGATGGAGCAGGATGAATGTAGGCTGTAACTAAATGCTGTATTATTAATAAAAACGCCACAGCCCACATGTCCTGCTGTTTTAGATCCATCTGTGAATACAGGTTTGTATGATTGATACTGACAGCGATGACAAGAAAATAGCTGTTGAAAAACAATAGGTGTTGTGTCAGATTTCCTGTAGTGAGCAAAGGTATTAATAAACGTAATTGTTGGGTTATACCAAGGCGGATGAGCGAATTGGTCAACAGATTCAATCCGAATACCACATAGGTCTGTGAGCAAAAGTTGTGACTTTGCTCGTGTGAGAAATGGTGGGATGCTCATTGGACGAGCATCATATAGTCTCTTAATGGAGGTGTTAAGAACCATGGAACGTATAGGATGATGGGGTTTGATATTATCTTAGCATAATAACCGAGAGACTGCTGCATTCGTCTCAGGTCTAACGGTAATTGATGACATATCACGTATAGACTCTGGACGGGTGATGTGCGGAATGCCCCAGAACAGATCCTCAAAGCAGAGTGATGAACTGTGTCCAGTCTTCGTAAAATAGAAGATCTAGCTGATCCATAAACAACACTTCCGTAGTCAATGCGGGATAGAATCAATGACTGATAAATTCGAAGAAGTGATGTGCGATCTGCACCCCAAGATGTATTTGACAACACTTTGAGGATATTAAGCGATCGTTCACACTTCTTCCGCAGATACAGAACATGCGGTAGAAAAGTTAATTTTCGGTCAAAGATTATGCCCAGAAATTTTACTTCATTGACTACTTGTATTGGAATGTTGTTGATATTAATAACTGGATCATTATGAAGGCTAGTCTTTCTACAGAAGTGGACACATCTGCTTTTGCTTGGAGATAAAGTGTGGCCATTCTCAGCACACCATGTAGCTAGTTTATTTACAGCAGTTTGTAATTGTCTCTCAATTATTCGCATATTAGACCCCTCACATGATATTTGCAGGTCATCAACAAACAAAGTACCATGTACTGATGACGGAAGTTGATGAAGTATGTTACTGATGAATAAGCTAAAAAGTGTGACACTTAAAACTGAACCCTGAGGTACACCCTCAGATTGTGTAAAAGTATTGGATGTAGAATTTCCAATACGTACTTTAAAATTACGGGAGCTTAAGAAATTCTGAAGGAACATCGGGAGATTACCCCGAAATCCAAAATCATATAATATACGGAGAATTCCATATCGCCATGTACGGTCGTAAGCCTTCTCGATGTCAAAGAAAATGGAAACCAAATGATTTCTCCGCACAAAAGCGTTGCGGATTTGAGTTTCCAAGTATGTCATGTTATCAAGAGTGGATCTTCCTTTACGAAAGCCACTCTGATTCTTATGTATATACTTATTAGTTTCTAAGACATATACGAGACGGGCATTGACCATACGTTCGAGAGTCTTACATAAGCAACTCGTAAGAGCAATTGGTCGATAATGTAAAGGCTCTGAAGGATCCTTACCAGCCTTTGGAATAGGAATCACTATTGCTTCACACCATAATGATGGGAATTTATTTTCAGTCCAGATCCTATTGAACAAATAAAGTAAATTTAACAGGAGTCTGGACTTAAATGTTGAAGCATGAGATAACTGATTCCGTCAGGTCCTGGACTGGTATTATTGGTCTGTTGTAATGCTTTCTTCAATTCAAACATTCCAAATTCACAGTTGTACGGTAAGATTTGTCGATGGTTGAAGCGAATTGGTACTGCTCAGCACGTATCTTAGTCCTCAAAAACGAAGGACTATAAGAATTCGAGCTTGAGACGTTAGCAAATGCTTCACCAAGGACATTGGCAATATCCGTAGGAGAAGAGTATACAGCAGCTCCGGATTTTAAAATGGGAATAGAAAATTTCCTATATATTCCATTGGCTGCTTTCACTTTTCTCCACAACTGCTTACTGGATATTGGTGATGTTATTGAAGATACATAGCAGGACCAGGATTCCTTCTGGCTTCTACGACGAGTTCTACGAGCTATTGCTTTTGCTCTCTTAAATGCGATAAGATTCTCCGTTGTGGGGTACCTCCGAAATAACCCCCATAACTTCCTTTGTTTTTTATAAGTTCTTTGACATTCGTCATTCCACCAAGGTTTGCGACGCCTGTTTGGTTTAGAAGAACTCTTAGGTATTGCTAAATCAGCTGCATTTATAATTGTTTCAGTGACTTTACTAACGGCTTCATTGATACTCTCAATCAAAACTATTTCATTATCAATAACTGCCAATTGTGTAAATAACGTCCAATCTGCCCGACTGTACACGTAAGTAGGTGGTCGTTCTCCTACACTACTACCTCCAGTCTGGGAGATGACAAGAGGAAAATGATCGCTGTTGTGCAAATCACTTCCTACTGTTAAATTTAACAATGGCAGCAACGATGGTGAACACATAGCAAGATCGAGAGAATGAAATGTTCTCGTGGGTACATGGAAATATGTCTTCTCGTCGGTATTAAGCAGACAGAGACTATTGTCTGAAATAAACCGCTCTATCTGCCGACCGCGAGAATTAGTATCTTCACTTCCCCACAAAGAACTATGTCCGTTAAAATCACCAAGCAACAAAATGGTGTTTGCAGCTGATCAACTAAAGCATCGAGTTCCTCTTGGCGAATGACATCATGTGGTGGTAAGTACAGACTACAGACTGTCATTAAGCATGTTGTGTGAATTCTCACAGCTATAGCCTGTAGAGTACTATTAATTGGATGGGCAGTACTGGGGAAATTATTTGATGTAAATATACAAACGCCACCAGACACTGCAACATCATCACCACAGTCTTTTCTAAAGCAATTGAACCCACGTATGGAAATGTTGTTTGAGGACTTCAGGAAAGATTCCTGAATTGCAATACATGCGGGGTTATAAGCTGATGCTAGAGACTTGATGTCATCATGATGTGAACGCAAACCATGGCAGTTCCATGAAATAAAGGAAGTTATTTTTTACTTTGAAAAGCTCCTTTCCCGGAGCTGGAAAGCGTGTCATCTGGACATCTCTCTCGAGCGATAAGTCTTCGTCCGAGGGATGCAAGGAAACAGCGTCAGCCTCCAGTGACAAGGCTTTACGGGTGGATATTGAGGATCTAAAAGAACCCTCCTTTGATGATTTTAGCTTGTATGCCTTTGCAGATTTTGATTTCGCAGAAGGAGCTTTTCTTTTAGTAATGTTTGCACCGGAGGTTTTTAGTCTTGGAGTTGGGCTTCGGGGCAATGTTGAGGAGGTAATTATCACAGTATCTGTTTGAGTGCTACTGGATTTACAAATTTTCCTAGCGGCGGTTGCATAACTCATTCCAACTTGAGGTGTTCGTGAAGTGACTATTTTCCTAGCCTCAGGGTATGATATCTTTTGATTAATTTTAATTGTAACAATCTCTTTCTCTAGTATAAAATTTGGACAACTTCGAGAGTAGGAGGGGTGATCACCATTACAGTTGACACATCTCTCCTTCGCTATACAGGTCGAACTATCGTGGCCAGTCACTGCGCATCGAGCGCAGGTGAGTTTGCCCCTGCAAGCGCTCTTCGAGTGTCCAAAACGCTGGCAATTAAAACATCGCAGCGGGTTTGGAATATACGGCCTAACGGGTAAATTCATATAAGCCGCTTTGATGTACTGCGGCAAGTCTGGGGTCGCAAATGTCAGAATGAGATGTTTAGATTCAATTAACTTGCCATCTCTTCTGACTAATATGCGTTTAACGCCACAGACCTTCTGATCTTGCAGATTTTCTAGAATTTCAGCCGTAGGCGTATTTAACAAATCCCTAGCTGATATGACGCCACTTGAGAAATTGAGATTGATATGAGGCATAACAGTCACTTCTAAATTTGCCAAATACTGCATATTTGCAATAATGGCTGCTTGAGTATTTGAGGCAACCTCCACTAGTAAATCACCAGAGCGCATTTTCTGGATATTTTTACATCTCCAACTACTCCGATATTCCTTTTTGATATTAAAAACGGAGAAATAGATATAAAATTATTTTCCTTCCTTTTTATTACAAAAAATTTTGCATTAATTTTATTTAAAATTTGCTCCCGTGGGAGATAAGATAAATTTTTGTTCTCCATTAATATTTTATAAAATTTCGGGACCTGACCGCACCACCCACCACCGAGTCCAACAAGGGGATGCAGACCAGCTGCACCAGTGCTAGCCAGGTCCTATACGCTCACAGTACATCCCTGAGATGGCCTCCACCCTTAACGAGTCATCCAGCAGATGTACCGATCGCTTGATCCATAAAGCCGATTGATGTGCTGAGGACCACAACACACCTCCCGTTTACCTGAAGCAGAGGCCAAAGCAATGTGTTGGTCTCAGGAGGCCTCAATTACCAGGATCCTCCTTTCCAGGGACACGGGTCTCCACGCACGGCAAACACGTGGGTGATTTAGTCCTCAAGAGTAGCTAATAGCAACAGAGCGGCGAAAGCTACTCAAGGGGAGCCCTCAACCTCTTTCGAGGAAACCACAACGAGGGAGAAAAGGAAGGAAAAGCAGAAGAGTAGAGGAGAGAAGAAAATATAGAAGAGGAAAGATCACTAGGGTACCTCGAGATTGTGACACCCGTGTTTACCTAAAGGAGGTAAACCCCCTGAGGGGGTATATATGGTCGCACTGAACAACGCATATAAGCCACTTTGATGTATTTTGGTAAGTCTGGCGTTGCAAAAGTCAAAATAAAGTGTTTGGTATTTAAGATAATACCATCCCTTTTGATTGTTATCCTTTTGACGGCGCAGACTTTCTGGCTTTTTAAGTTGTCAAGAATTTCATCAGTGGACGTATGATACAATTCCTCTGCAGAAATTACTCCTTGCACAAAATTTAGTCTTGCATGTGGCTCTACAGTTACTGGTATGTCAGCTAGGGATTTCATGGTCTGTATTATCATAGCTTGTTTTTCTGATGTAGTTTCAACTAGTAAATTGCCCGTTCTTAATTTTTTTACAGATTTTACAACACCCAAATGAGATACTAATCCCTTCTCAATCAGAAAGGGAGAAACATACTCAAATGATCCTCCAGTTCTTTTAATTATGAAGAACTTCGCTTCACACATTGGCAATTGTTGCTCCCGAGGGAGTGAGGAGAAAGTAGATTTATTCATAAATGTCAAAATAATATTCAGGGACTAGACGGCACCACCCACCACGGTTGGTTGGTTGGTTGGTTTGTTTTTATGGCGCAAGGTCCAGATAAGGACAAGCTGCGCCAATCACAATATATTATACAAGTTTTTTTTTACCAATTAAAAACACAAAATAGTAACATAGTTAAAATGTACATTAAAAGTATAAAATACCAATATAGTTAAAATGTATATTAAGGTATAAAATAGAAATATATTTAAAATGCATATTAAAAGAGTGTAAACATACAATATATACATGTATAAAATTAAAAACTTGATATTTAAATAAAATATTTCTAAATCAGATAAAATTCATAAATCCTATGTCTTTTAAAAACGCAAATAAATTGCGATGGGGTGGATCCCCAAGCAAATCTTCTAATGTTAAAATATTACTATTAAAATATCTAAAACGCTGATGGTTAAAATCTGGGCACACAATTAAAATGTGATATACTGTAAATGGTTCATCACACTTTTCACACCACGGTTGGAGATCACTTAAGATCAAATGTTTGTGGGTGAAACGCGTGTGACCAATTCGAAGGCGAGTCAGTCTGACATCTGCGCTTCGTGGAGATAAAACAGATAATGGAATGATGTATGAAAATATGGAATGGAGTTTGTTGCTGACTTGCAGGTCCCAGGATTCTTGCCAAAGAGAATATATGAAATGCTTGAATCCTTTTCTCATGTCCATTGATGGTATTGAAGGCAAAATGGAAGTAGCTGCAGATTTAGCGGCAGCATCAGCTTTCTCATTGCCATCTATACCTATGTGGCTTGGTACCCAACAAAACAGTATCTCAAATCCCTTGTTAGTAACAGTATCAATTAATTTGAATATCTTAGACACAACTGGATGGCAATTATAGTTGTTATTCCTCAAAGCTTCTAATACACTCATACTGTCAGTGTACACACAGAATTTACGTTCATTTTTAGTTTGTAGTAGCTGAAGTGCTCGGTATAAAGCTGTAGCCTCAGCGGTGAAGATGGAGCAGGATTTATGAAGGCTATAACTGTACGAGGTATCATCAAGATACACTCCACAACCAACTGATCCTGGACATTTGGATCCATCCGTAAATACTGGAGTGTACATAGTATACTGACAGCGATGGAATGAATAAAGCTGTTGAAGAATAGCAATATTTGTGTCTGATTTTTTATTACTTCCAAAGGGATTCAGTACAATAATGTGTGGATCATACCAAGGGGATATGCGAAAAGGTCGGTAGACTCGATTCGGACATCACATAGGTCAGAAAGCCAAATAATGGATTTAATACGAGAGAGAAAAGGTTGAATGCTTGATGGTCTAGCATTATATAATCTCTTAAGAGCAGCACTTGGAATCGTGGAACGCAAGGGATGATGAAGTGAGGATATGATTTTGAATAATAATTAAGAGACAGCTGCATCCGTCGCAGGTCTAATGGCAACTGTTGGCAGATTACATATAGACTCTGGACGGGTGATGTGCGAAAAGCTCCACAGCATATCCTTAAAGCAGTATGGTGAACAGTGTCCAATCTGCGTAAGATGGAGAGTCTAGCTGATCCATAAGCAACACAGCCGTAGTCAATTCGAGATAAAATTACAGACTGATAAATTCTTAGGAGTGATGTGCGATCTGCACCCCAAGATGTATTCGAAAGCACTTTGAGGATGTTAAGCAGTCGCTCACATTTCTTCCGCAGATGTAAAACATGCGGAAGGAAAGTTAACTTTGTCAAAAATCACGCCAAGGAATTTTATCTCACTGACTACAGGGATGGGTCTATTATTTATGTGAAGCACAGGATCATTATGGTAGCTAGTTTTCCTACAGAAATGGACACAGCAACTCTTACTAGGAGATATACTAAGACCATTCCGTTCACACCAAGTGGTTAAATTATTTACAGCTGTTTGCAATTGTCTCTCAATTATATTCATGTTTGAACCCTGATATGAAATTTGTAAGTCATCAACATACAAAGTGCCATGAACAGAAGATGGTAATTGATGGAGTATGTCACTGATGAAAAGGTTAAAAAGGGTTACGCTTAAAATGCTACCTTGAGGGACACCTCAGCTTGACTAAAAGTATTGGAAATTGTAGTTCCAACGCGCACTTTAAAAACGCGTGAGGCCAGAAAATTTTGGATAAATATTGGAAGATTACCCTTAAAACCAAGATTATGCAGAGTACGGAGAATACCATAGCGCCATGTACGATCATATGCTTTCTCAACGTCGAAGAAAATTGCAACGAGATGGTTTCTCCTCACGAAAGCATTTCGAATTCGGGATTCTAGATCTACTATGTTATCTATAGTGGATCGTCCTCTTCGAAATCCGCTTTGATGAAGATGTATGCAATTATTCTTCTCTAAGACGTAAATGAGTCTAGCATTGACCATACGCTCAAATGTTTTGCATAAGCAACTCGTAAGAGCTATTGGACGATAACTCAGAGGGTCAGATGAATCTTTTCCAGGCTTCAATATTGGAATCACTATCGCTTCTCTCCATGAAGTAGGATAAGCATGCTCAGTCCAGATTCTATTAAACAATGAAAGTATGTTTAATAAAGAATCATGATTTAAATGACGGAGCATTTGATACGAGATTCCATCTGGTCCTGGGCTAGTGTCGTTTGCTTTAGCTAAAGCAGACTTCAATTCTGACAGTTCAAAATCACAATTATAGGGTAGATTATGTCGATCATGAAAGCTTAGATGTGTCCGCTCAGCGATTCTTTTAATCCTTAGAAAAGTAGGATTATATGAATCAGAGCTGGAAACACTAGCAAAGGTTTCACCGATGACATTAGCAATATCTACCGCTGAGGAGTGTATTGCAGCTCCGGTTTTTAATACAGGAATGGAATAATCCTGATAAATACCATTGGCTGCTTTAACTTTCCTCCATAATTGTTGACTTGTTGCCGATGAATTGATTGACGACACGTAGCGAATCCAAGATTCTCTTCGACTCTGACGTCTAACTTTTCGAGCTTCAGCTTTGGCTTTTTAAAAGCAACAAGATTCTCCGTAGTAGGGTATCTTCGGAATATATTCCATTGCTTCCTTTGTTTCTTATAGGAGAGTTGACACTTTTCATTCCACCAAGGTTTCCTGTGTTTATGTGGAATGATGGAATTTTTAGGGATAGCAACATCCGCAGCTCTGATTATTGTGTCGGTGACATATTTAACGGCATCATCTATCACATCTGTCTTAACTCTTGTCTCACTGATCACAGCCAATTGCGTGAAAGTGACCAATCGGCCTGACTGTACACATAATTAGGTGGTTTGTGACACACACTATTACTTCCAGCCTGAGACACGATTAGAGGAAATGATCACTATTGTAGAGGTCATTTCCAACTTCAAAATTCAGCAATGGCAAGAGTGATGGAGAACATATAGCTAAGTCCAGAGAGTGAAATGTCCGTGTAGGTTCGTGGAAATAAGTTTTCTCGTTGGTATTTAGCAGACAGAGGCTATGGTCAGAAATGAACTGCTCTATCTGTCGACCACGAGAATTCGTATCATCACTACCCCACAGAAAATTATGACCGTTAAAATCACCGAGCAATAAAAATGGAGTTGGGAGTTGATCAACCAAGTCATTCAGTTCTTCTGCTTGGATGACATCATTCGGTGGTAAGTAAAGACTACATACTGTTATTAGACATGTGGTGTGGATTCTCACAGCCACGGCCTGGAGTGTAGTTCTTAACTGATGTGCTGTACTGGGGTAATTGTTTGATGTAATTATACAAACTCCACCAGACACAGCAGCATCGCCACCATAATCATTTCTGAAGCATTGAAACCCACGCATTTTGGTGACAACAGTGGGCTTCAGGAATGTCTCCTGGAGAGCCACACATGCGGGGTTAAAGCAAGAGATAATTGATTTGATGTCATCAATGCGAGACCGAAACCCACGACAATTCCAGGAAACAAAGGAAGTCAGGAATGGAATATATTCTAACCTTTCTCACTGTTACTCATCGTCATCTCTGATGAATCTTCAGAATTGAAGTCATCATCCGATGGATGCAGTTTCACAGTGTCTGCATCCAAACACATAAGAGCTTTTTTTGTTGTTAAGGAAGACTTTCGAATGCCTTCCTTAGCCAATTTTAATTTCCTCGCCTTTAAGGCTTTTGATTTTTCCAAAGCAGATTTGGCTATTACAGGTGTTGATGTTTCCACTGTTTTTTGCTTTACGAGAAAGCTAGCTGAAGAGACAGAATCTGTTTGGGTGCTGCAAGATCGGGTAACTTTTTTTGCCACAGCTGCGTAACTAACACCAGGAGTTGGAGTGCGGGAACAAACTATGCGACGAGCTTCAATATAGGACACATTGTTCTTGATCTTAATAGTGACAATTTCTTTTCCTGTTGCCAAACGGGACAAGATCTGGAATATGAAGGGTGGTCTCCTTTGCAGTTGACGCACATTTCTTTGGCTTTGCAGGTAACACTGTCATGCTCGTCAGCTTGGGAGCAGCGAGCGCAAGTAGGTTTTCCTCTGCAAGCCATTTTAGAATGCCCATATCGTTGGCACTGGAAACATCTGAGAGGATTTGGTATATATGGTCGCACTGAGCAGCGCATATAAGCCACTTTGATGTATTTTGGTAAGTCTGGCGTTGCAAAAGTCAAAATAAGGTGTTTGGTATTTAAGATAATACCATCCCTTTTGATTGTTATCCTTTTGACAGCGCAGACTTTCTGGCTTTTTAAGTTGTCAAGAATTTCATCAGTGGACGTATGATACAAATCCTCAGCAGAAATTACTCCTTGCACAAAATTTAGTCTTGCATGTGGCTCTACAGTTACTGGTATGTCAGCTAGGGATTTCATGGTCTGTATTATCATAGCTTGTTTTTCTGATGTAGTTTCAACTAGTAAATTGCCCGTTCTTAATTTTTTTACAGACTTTACAACACCCAAATGAGATACTAATCCCTTCTCAATCAGAAAGGGAGAAACATACTCAAATGATCCTCCAGTTCTTTTAATTCTGAAGAACTTCGCTTCACACATTGGCAATTGTTGCTCCCGAGGGAGTGAGGAGAAAGTAGATTTATTCATAAGTGTCAAAATGATATTCAGGGACTAGACGGCACCACCCACCACGGAGCCCTACAAGGGGATACAGGTTAACTGTACCAGTGCTAGTCAGTCCCTATACGCTCACGGTACATCCCTAAAGTGGACTCCACCCTTAACGAGTCACCCAGTAGATGTACCGATCGCTTGATCCATAAAGCCGATTGATGTGCTGAGGACCACAACACACCTCCCGTTTACCTGAAGCAGAGGCCAAAGCAATGTGTTGGTCTCAGGAGGCCTCAATTACCAGGATCCTCCTTTCCAGGGACACGGGTCTCCACGCACGGCAAACACGTGGGTGATTTAGTCCTCAAGAGTAGCTAATAGCAACAGAGCGGCGAAAGCTACTCAAGGGGAGCCCTCAACCTCTTTCGAGGAAACCACAACGAGGGAGAATAGGAAAAAAAGCAGAAGAGTAGCGGAGAGAGGGAAAAAAAAGTAGAGGACAGATCACTAGGGTACCTCGGGATTGTGACACCCGTGTTTACCTAAAGAAGGTAAACCCCCTGAGGGGGACTCGCCTTCGAATTGGTCACACGCGTTTCACCCACAAACATTTGATCTTAAGTGATCTCCAACCGTGTGAAAAGTGTGATGAACCATTTACAGTATATCACATTTTAATTGTGTGTCCAAATTTTAAACATCAGCGTTTTAAATATTTTAACATTAGAAGATCTGCTTGGGGAACCACCCCATCGCAATTTATGTGCGTTTTTAAAAGACATAGGATTTATGAATTTTATCTGATTTAGAAATATTTTATTTAAATACAAGTTTTTAATCTTATACATGTGTATATTGTATGTTTACATACTTTTAATATATATTTTAACTATATTGCTATTTTATACTTTTTATGTACATTTAAACTATATTTCTATTTTATACTTTTAAATGATGAAAAGAAAACTGAGGTATAATATCTTGTGATTGGCGCAGCTTGTCTTTATCTGGACCTTGCGCCATAAAAACCAACCAACCATTTTCAGGGCTAGTTGCTTCAGCAGTGGAGTTGTTACACACTCCTTAGCGGATTCCGACTTCCATGGCCACCGTCCTGCTGTCTAGAGCAAACCGTCAGCATTACTAAAAATTAACGATCTAATAAATATAAATAAAAATCAAAATAAATATACTGCCCTTATAAGCCTTGATATAGAAAAACATTTGATTCCCCTGTGGTGGCCAGGCTTATGTACAGCATTAAATAAAACCAATTTACCAATTAACATACTGAAAATTTTCTACAATTTCCTCTCAGACAGAACATTAACAGTTTTACATGACAACGTCAATATAACAAAAATTCAAACAAAAGGATGTCCACAAGGTTCCGTTAGTGGACCAATACTTTGGAATATCTACTACAACGAAGTTTCAAATTTTAATTGGCCATCTCACACAAATATTATCACATTTGCAGACGACACACTTTTTATAGTCACCGGCGAAACTAAAGAAAACTTAAAATAAATTGTAATGAAACTTTAAATCAATATTCTAAACTTTGTAAAAAATTAAAACTTTCAATAGCCCCGTCAAAATCAAAAATTCTCACAATAGGCAAAGCAAAGAAAAATTTAAAATACTTTCCAAAAATAACTTATAATAATAATAGCTTAAAACATACAAAAAATTTAACATATTTAGGTATTAACATTGATAATAAACTCTCTTTCCTCCCCCATATTAGAACAATAAAACCACGGCTGTTAAAAATAGCCCAGAGTCTGAGAGCTATGTCGAGCCTAAATTGGGGCTTAAAGGGAAAAATATTAAAAATCATTTATAACACAGTAATCTCTAGAATAATTCTATATGGCGCATGCATCTGGTACTCAACCCCAACTGTTAGAAAAAATAAACAATTACTTTCAATAGAACGTTTCTTTACTCTCTTAATAACAAAAAGTTACAGCACCGCTCCAATTGCGGGCTTGCAGGTCCTAGCAGGCATACCACCTCTTCCACTACTAGCAGAAAAGGAAGTTCAACGATCACTTTTAATCCAACACCACAAAGAAGTACCTATAAATAATGAAATAATACAAGGCAAAGATATAGAAACAACCCCACATAAAGACAAAGTTCATCCCGCAGACTAGTTTAAAGGACTCAAAATTTACTTCCCAATAAACCAAAAATCTCAAAAAAATCTTCTTAACACAAATTGGAACTACTATACAGACGGCTCTAAATCTGAAACAAAGTTGGGGCAGCACTAATATGCTACAAAAACCAAGATATAATAAATACACAGTTAATTCATCTACATCATAACAACTCAATTTTTCAAGCAGAAGCTTTTGCCGTTTATAATGCCATATCAGACATAATAGAAAAAAATATCACACCATGTTTTTCCCTTTTTTATACCGATTTCTTACTTTTTATTTGGTTTTTGATTCTTGGTTTTAGATCAGAGACCGAGGTCTTGTTGCTCTGTGAGTAAACACATTAAGAAGAATTGTTTCACTGCATTTTTCTTTGTATTTTCTCTTCTTTTTCCTTTCATTTCTTGAAAGAAAGACGTGATGGACTGACAGTCAATCAGTCCTTATGGCACTACGCAACCCATATCCAAAATCCTCAATAATTAGTGAAATTCAAAAATTAAGTCTTAAAAATTCTAATCTCATAATTCAACTAACCTGGATTAAAGCACATAAAGGAACCTCAGGCAATGAAAAAGCAGACGAACTAGCTAAAATAGCAGCTAATCTACCAAATGACCAAACCATCAAACTGCCATGGTCAAAAGCAACAATAAAACTTCATCTCAGAAATAATTTAATGCAAAACTGGCAAGAAAAATGGAATACAGCATCAACCGGCAGAAGCATCTTTCATCTATACCCATCAGTTTCAACCGAAATCTGCTTAGAAAATCCATATATTAATTATTTTATAAGCAACCATGGGCCATTTCCAAATTATTACAATAAAATCAAAAAAGCATCCACCAATCTTTGTATCTGCAATAAACCCGGAACGGGCTTGCATTATATAAGAGAATGTCCAATAACCATTAAATTCCACATTAAACAAGCACCAGGCCAATCGGATACAAACTTTCTAAAATTCTGCATCAAAAACCATCATAGAAGAAAGAATCTAATAGAAATAGCAAAATTATTAACGAACAAAGACCTAACCATCTGCAAGAACATAGCCCAAAGACCAACAGATTCAACAACGGACTCGGATTGCTCCAACTTTACAGATGAAGACTAACCTACAAAATTACAAGCAAATTCATTAACTCATAAAAATCCATATATTGTAAAAACCAAATATTGGCTTTCTTTTTCCAAGCATATGTATATATTTCATCCTTCAATTACTGAACACATATTTTTCATTTCTCTTTTCTTTTTTATATATCACATTGTAAATATTCATAAATTTCGTATTTTGTTTCAAACCACTCAAATGTATATAGTCATATGTGTGTTAACGTTACATATAAGCACCTAAATATCATTTAAAGTTTAACCACAAAATGTAAATTAAAAAGTAATAGAGCAAAACTTCAACTAATATACAAATGCTTTATTAAAAATTGTAAATGTTGTAAGAATTTTGTCAGAAAACTAAATTATATCTTATCAATTATTTCATAACTTTATTATTTTAATACCATATGTAATTCTTTTCTTGTTTTATACCAATTGTCTTTAAAAAGTTTCATGCAATCTTTAACTTCTAACTAATTCTATGACAAATGCTGATTATAAAAAGTTAACCTATAAAACTTGTATCAAAGAACTGTGATGTAGCAGTCCACTGCGTGAACTGCTGCAGGCCTTAGTGCCCCACCTGATGTAATTAAATTTAAATAAAATAAACCGAGTTACGGTTCTCTGCGGTGCTCCTGGGATCTCCTGGGGGTGCTCTTTGCTTTAGTAGATGGGAAGGGACATTAACCCGTTAACCTTTGGTATAGATCGGGGTCCCTTCACATCACAACTAAGTCCTGTCTAGAGCAACCAGAACCGTAACTGTCACCAATATCAACCCCCTCAGGGGGTTTACCTTCTTTAGGTAAACACGGGTGTCACAATCCCGAGGTACCCCAGTGATCTGTACTCTTCTTTCATTTCTTCTCTTCTGCTTTTTCTTCCTTTTCTCCCTCACTGTGGTTGCCTCGTAAGAGGTTGAGGGCTCCCCTTGAGTAGCTTTCGCCACTCTGTTGCTATTAGCTACTCTTGAGGACTAAATCACCCACGTGTTTGCCGTGCGTGGAGACCCGTGTCCCTGGAAAGGAGGATCCTGGTAATTGAGGCCTCCTGAGACCAACACATTGCTTTGGCCTCTGCTTCAGATAAACGGGAGGTGTGTTGTGTCCTCAGCACATCAATCGGCTTTATGGATCAAGCGATCGGTACATCTACTGGGTGACTCGTTAAGAGTGGAGTCCACTTCAGGGATGTACCGTGAGCGTATAGGGACTGACTAGCACTGGTACAATAACCTGTATCCCCTCGTAGGGCTCCGTGGTGGGTGGTGCCGTCTAGTCCCTGAATTTTATGATATTCTACATGAATATTTCTATTAATTCTTTTCTCCCTTTGGAGCAACAATTGTCAATGATGAACGCTAAATATTTCATAGTTAAAAGAACTGAAGGAGGTTCTTTCCAATTTGTATCACCTTTTCTCATTGAAAAGAGTATTTCATCTTGTGTAGGTGAAGTAAAAAATATTAGAAGACTAAGAACTGGGGATATCTTAGTTGAGATTGCTTCCGAAAGGCAAGCAATACTTATACAGTCACTAAAATCAATTGGAAATGTGGATGTTGTCGTTCAACCTCATACGACATTAAACTTTTCCAAGGGAGTAATTTCTGCAGCGGATCTAATATATACGTCTACAGACGAAATACTGGAAAATTTAATATCTCAAAAAGTCTGTGGTGTCAAACGGATAACTCTTAAACGAGATGTTGTTTCAATCAACACAAAACATCTGATTTTGACATTTTCAACACCTGATTTGCCACAACATATTAAAGTTGCCTATATGCGATGCTCTGTAAGACCCTATATACCAAATCCGCTTCGCTGCTTTCAATTACAACGATTTGGTCATTCAAAAATAACTTGCAGAGGTAACCTTACGTGTGCCCGTTGTGCTGACGTTGGCCACGATAGTGTTACCTGCAATGCTAAGGAGGTTTGTGTCAACTGCAAAGGCGACCATCCTGCCTATTCACGATCTTGCCCATCATGGCAGTTGGAAAAAGAAATTACTTCCGTCAAAATCAAAAATAGTGTGTCTTATCCGGAGGCTCGACGAATTGTCGCCGCACGTACACCACAGCCAGCTATCAGCTATGCGACTGTTACTAAGAAAGTAACTAGATCTTGTTGCACCCAAACTGATCCTATTTTAGAAAATACAATAAAGCCATCTCCCCAGCAAAAAGATACAAAATCTTCAACCGCTATGCACAAACTGTCTCTTGCAAAATCAAGAGCATCTCAAGCGAAAAAATTAAAACTTGCCAAGGTTGGTTGGTTGGTTGGTTGGGTTTTATGGCACAAGGTCCAAAATTGGACATGCTGCGCCAAGAGTAAGTTTTTATAGCTTCATTTTATCTTAATTTTTTTAAAAAAATTATTATTATTATTTTTTTCTTAAACCCAAACGCAAGCAACATTAAAAATTTTAAAAAACAAAAATCTGTGTATATGTTATTTTAAAATCAAATTCTAAAATATAAAAGAAAAAATCAATTATATATAAAATTTTAAAATTTAAAATGAAAATTTAAATAAAATGTATAAAACCTATTGCCCTCAAGAAAGCGAATAGGTTTCTATGGGGTGGATCCCCTATTATGTCAGATAAAATTATAAAATCACTTTTAAAAAAGTGTAAACGTTGTTGGTTAAAATCATGACATGAAATTAAAATATGATAAACAGTAAATGGTTCATCACACGCTTCACACCATGGATTTAATTCGCTTAAAATCAAATGTCTGTGTGTGAAACGTGTGTGTCCGATACGAAGGCGAGTCAATCTTAAATCTGCACTTCGTAACGGTAAAACTGGTAATGATATGAGAGATGAGAAAATGGTATGCAATTTGTTGCCAATCTGCAAGTTCCATGATTCCTGCCAAAGACTATATATAAAACTTTTTACATCTTTTCTCACATCTGAGAGAGGGACCGATGATAAAATTATGTCTGATGCAGCCTTTGCAGCTGCATCTGCTCTCTCATTTCCTTCAAGACCCATGTGGCTTGGTATCCAACAAAAAACAATTTCTTTTCCCTTGCACGCAAGGGAATCCAATGCCTTGAAAATTCTCAACACAACAGGATGACAGGTAACACTATTGTTTTCCAAGGCTTCAATAATACTCATGCTGTCAGTATAAATAAAATATTTATGATAATCATCTGTATTCACGTGCTGATTGGTTGGTTGGTTAGTTTATGGCGCAAAATCCAAAATGGACATGCTGCGCCAAGAAGAGGGTTTCGAAAAGGATCTTTTATATTATTTATTTATCATTTTTCACCATTATTTTTAAAACCCAAGCAACATTAAAACTTTAAAATACAAAAATTAATGTATACATTTATCTTAAAATCCAATTAAAAATATAAATGGAAAAAAATCAAAAGTAAATATCAATTAAATATGATATAAAAAACCTATTCCCCTCAAAAAGGCAAATAGGTTACTGTGGGGTGGTTCCCCAAGCAAATCACACAAAGTTAAAATATCACATTTAAAAAAGAGTAAACGATATTGGTTAAAATATGGACATGTAATTAAAATATGATGTACAGTGAGGGGTTCATCACACGTTTCACACCATGGATTTAGTTCACTTAGAAACAAATGTCTGTGTGTGAAACGTGTGTGTCCGATACGAAGTCGAGTCAATCTAACATCTGCACTTCGTAACGGTAAAACAGATAATGAGGTGAGTGATGAGAAAATGGTACGGAGTTTGTTTCCGACCTGCAAGTTCCATGATTCTTCCCAAAGTGAATGAACAAATCTTTTAATACCCTTTCTCATATCTGAGAGCGGAATAAATGTTAAAACTGGATCTTCAGCAGACTTTGCAGCTGTATCCGCTCTCTCGTTTCCATCAAGACCTACGTGACTTGGTATCCAACAAAATATTATTTTGTATCCCTTGCCAGCAAGGAAGTCCAATGCTCTGAAAATTCTCGACACAACTGGATGACATGTAACACTATTGTCCCTCAAAGCTTCAATAATACTCATGCTGTCAGTGTATATACAATATTCTTTATAATCATCTGTATTCACATGCTGAAGCGCATAGTAAATTGCTGTTGCTTCAGCAGTAAAGATGGAGCAGGATGGATGTAGGCTGTAACTAAAAGCTGTATTGTTAATAAAAAGTCCACAGCCCACATGTCCTGCATTTTTAGAACCATCTGTGAATACAGGTTTATAGGATTTGTACTGACAGCGGTGAGAGAAAAATAGCTGTTGAAAAACAATAGGTGTTGTGTCCGATTTTTTATATTGAGCAAAGGTATTAATAAATATATTTGTTGGGTTATACCAAGGCGGATGAGCAAATGGGTCAACAGACTCTATCCGAATATCACATAGGTCTGTGAGCCACAGATGTGATTTGGCTCGTGTAGGAAACGGTGGGACGCTCATTGGACGAGCATCGTATAATCTCATGAGAGAGGTATTTGGAACCATGGAACATATCACATGATTAGGTGTCGACATGATTTTAGCATAATAATCGAGAGACTGCTGCATCCGTCTCAGGTCTAAAGGCAATTGTTGGCATATTGCATACAGACTCTGAACGGGTGATGTGCGGAATGCGCCTGAACATATTCTCAGTGCAGAATGATGGACAGTGTCCAGTCGGCGTAAAACAGAAGACCTAGCGGATCCGTAAACAACACAATCATAGTCAAGTCGAGATAAAATTAATGATTGGTAAACTCGGAGGAGTGACTTGCGATCAGCACCCCAAGATGTATTTGAAAGCACCTTGAGGATATTGAGTGATCGCTCGCACTTCTTCCACAAATGTAAAACATGCGGAAGAAAGGTTAATTTATGGTCAAATATCACTCCGAGGAATTTTATCTGACTGACAACTGGTAAAGGTGTGTTGTTTATACAAATAACAGGATCATTGTAGAGGCTAGTCTTCCTGCAAAAATGGACACATTTGCTCTTGCTAGGAGACAGTGTATGGCCATTCTCAGCACACCATGCAGCAATTTTATTAACAGATGTTTGTAATTGTCTCTCAATTAAATTCATGTTAGACCCTTCACACGATATTTGCAGGTCATCAACGTACAAAGTACCATGAACAGAAGGAGAAAGTTGATGAAGTATGCTACTTATATGAAGATTAAAAAGGGTGACACTTAAAATACTTCCCTGAGGAACACCTTCAGGTTGGTTAAAAGTATTGGACAAAAACGTACCAATACGAATTTTAAAACCACGGGAGCGTAAAAAGTTTTGTATAAATATCGGCAAATTACCCCTAAAGCCAAAATCATACATCCTACGGAGAATTCCATAACGCCACGTACGGTCGTAAGCCTTCTCTATGTCAAAGAAAATGGAAACGAGATGATTCCTCCGCACAAAAGTATTGCGGATCTGCGTTTCCAATTGAGTAATATTATCTAGAGTGGATCTTCCTTTACGGAAGCCACTCTGATTGATATGTATACATTTATTTTTTTCTAAGACATATACGAGACGGGCGTTGACCATACGTTCGAGAGTCTTACACAAGCAACTCGTCAGAGCTATTGGTCGATAATGTGAAGGAACAGAAGGATCCTTACCAGCCTTAAGGATCGGAATCACTATTGCTTCGCACCAAAGTATTGGGAATTTATTTTCAGTCCAGATCCGGTTGAACAAAAACAGCATGTTCAACAGGGAGTCTGGACTTAAATGGCGAAGCATTTGATAGCTGATTCCATCAGGTCCTGGGCAAGTATCATTGGCCTGCTGCAATGCTCTTTTCAATTCCAACATCCGAAATTTACAGTTGTATGGAAAAGCTTGTCCATGGTTGAAAAGAATTGTTGTTCGCTCAGCGCGACTCTTAGTCCTTAAAAACAAAGGACTATAAGAGTTGTTGCTTGAGACACTAGCAAAGGTTTCACCAAGAACGTTAGCGATGTCCTTAGGGGAAGAATACACAGCAGCTCCGGACTTTAATATAGTAATTGAAGATTCCCTATAGATTCCTTTGGCTGCTTTTACTCTTCTCCACAACTGTTTACTGGATGTGGAAGAAGTTATTGATGACACATAGCGAGACCAAGATTCCTTCTGACTTCGACGACGAGCTCTGCGAGCTAATGCTTTTGCTCTCTTAAAGGCGATCAGATTCTCCGTTGTGGGGTATCTTCTGAATAGCCCCCATAACTTCCTCTGTTTTTTATATGTCTCTTGGCATTCTTTGTTCCACCAAGGTTTGCAATGCCTGAGTGGTATGGAGGAACTTTTAGGTATTGATGCATCAGCTGCGTTCTTAATTCTTTCGGTGACTTTACAAACAGCAATATCAATATCTTCGATGAAAACCATTTCATCATCAACGACTGCCAATTGCGTTAATAATGTCCAATCTGCCCGACTGTACACGTAAGTAGGTAGACGTTGTCCTACACTACTACCTCCAGTCTGTGAGATGACGAGAGGAAAATGATCGCTGTTGTGCAAATCATTTCCTACTGTTAAATTAAACAATGGCAGAAGAGATGAAGAACAAATGGCAAGATCGAGAGAATGAAATGTTCTTGTGGGTACATGGAAATATGTTTTCTCGTCGGTATTAAGCAGACAGATACTGTTATCTGAAATAAACCGTTCTATCTGCCGACCGCGAGAATTATTATCATCATTTCCCCACAAAGAACTATGACCGTTAAAGTCACCCAACAGTAGAAATGGTGTTGGCAGCTGATCTATTAATGCATCCAGTTCCTCTTGGCGGATGACATCATGTGGTGGTAGATATAAACTACAGACAGTTAATAAGCATGTAGTATGAATTCTTACAGCAACTGCCTGTAGAGTAGTATTTAATTCATGGGCAGTGCTGGGGTAAGCATTAGATGTTAATATACAAACACCTCCAGACACTGCACCATCATCACCACAATCTTTTCTAAAGCATGTAAACCCTCGCATCGAAAAATTATTGCTTGACTTCAGGAATGTCTCCCCCCTCAGGGGGTTTACCTTCTTTAGGTAAACACGGGTGTCACAATCCCGAGGTACCCTAGTGATCTTTCCTCTTCTTTATTTTCTTCTCTCCTCTACTCTTCTGCTTTTTCTTCCTTTTCTCCCTCGTTGTGGTTTCCTCGAAAGAGGTTGAGGGCTCCCATTGAGTAGCTTTCGCCGCTCTGTTGCTATTAGCTACTCTTGAGGACTAAATCACCCACGTGTTTGCCGTGCGTGGAGACCCGTGTCCCTGGAAAGGAGGATCCTGGTAATTGAGGCCTCCTGAGACCAACACATTGCTTTGGCCTCTGCTTCAGGTAAACGGGAGGTGTGTTGTGGTCCTCAGCACATCAATCGGCTTTATGGATCAAGCGATCGGTACATCTACTGGGTGACTCGTTAAGGGTGGAGTCCACTTCAGGGGATGTACCGTGAGCGTATAGGGACTGACTAGCATTGTTGCAGTTGATATGCTGCATCCCCTTGTAGGGCTCCGTGGTGGGTGATGCCGTCTAGTCCCCGAATTTTCTGACAAACTATATGGATAAATCAATAAATTCTTCTCTCCCAAGGGAGCAACAGTTATCAATGATCAATGCAAAGTATTTTATTGTGAAAAGAACTGAAGGAGGCTCTTTTCAATTTGTCTCACCATTTCTCATTGAGAAGAGTATTTCCTCTTATCTAGGAGAAGTGAAAACATAAGAAGGATACGATCTGGTGATATATTGGTTGAGATTGCTAATGAAAGACAAGCAATTTTGATACAAACACTTAAAAAAATTGGCAATGTTGACGTTATCGTGCAGCCTCATATGACATTAAACTTCTGTAAGGGAGTAATTTCTGCGGCAGATCTGATATATACATCTACAGATGAAATTCTTGAGAATTTAAAATCTCAAAAAGTCTGTGCTGTCAAACGAATAACTCTTAATCGAGATGGTGTTTCAATCAACACAAAACATCTCATTTTGACTTTTTCAACTCCAGACTTGCCAGAACACATTAAAGTTGCATATATGAGATGTTCTGTAAGAGCGTATATACCAAATCCGCTGCGCTGCTTTCAATGCCAACGCTTTGGCCATTCAAAAATAGCTTGCAGAGGTAAACTTACATGTGCCCGTTGTGCTGACGTTGGCCACGATAGTGTTACCTGCAATGCTAAGGAGGTTTGTGTCAACTGCAAAGGCGACCCTCCTGCTTACTCACGATCTTGCCCAGCATGGCAGTTGGAAAAAGAAATTACTACCATTAAAATAAAAAATAATGTGTCATATCCAGAGGCTCGGCGAATTGTCGCCTCACGTACACCACAGCTAGGTATTAGCTATGCAACTGTCGCTAAGAAAGTCACCAGATCTTGCTGCACGCAAACTGATGCTATTTATCAACCTTCAACTACGCCATCTCCCAAACCAAAAGTAACAAAATCTTCAACCGTTATGCCAAAACTAACTTTTGCAAAATCAAGAGCATCCCAAGCAAAGAAATTAAAACTTGCAAAAGAAGGCACTCGTAAGTCTTCCTTGACAGAAAGGAAAGCCAGACTTACATTGGATGAAGATACCGTAAAACTGTATCCCTCAGATGCTGATAGTTTGGAGGATTCATCAGAGACTCAGATGAGCACCGCTGGTGAATAAAATTCATACCATAAATGACTTCCTTTGTTTCATGGAATTGTCGAGGTTTTCGTTCTCGAATTGACGACGTCAAATCTGTTATCTCTCGCTACAACCCCGCATGTGTGGCTCTCCAGGAAACATTCCTGAAGCCCACTGTTAACACCAAATTGCGTGGGTTTCAATGCTTTAGAAAGGATAATGGTGGTGATGCGTCTGTATCTGGAGGAGTTTGTATATTCACATCAAACTCATATTCTAGTACAGAACATCCACTAACAACTACACTACAAGCTGTAGCAGTGAAAATTCACGTAACATGTCTTATCACGGTTTGCAGCCTGTATTTACCACCACAAGACGTCGTAAATTCAGAGGAACTAAATGATTTAATTGACCAACTCCCAGCTCCATTTGTACTCCTCGGTGATTTTAATGGCCATAATACTCTGTGGGGTAGTGAAGATACGAATTCTCGCGGTCGTCAGATAGAGCAGTTTATATCTGAAAATTGCCTCTGTCTGCTGAATACCGATGAGAAAACTTATTTCCACGAACCATCACGGACATTTCACTCTCTTGACTTAGCTATTTGTTCTCCCTTCACTCCTGCCATTGCTGAATTTTGCTGTCGGAAATGACCTCTACAATAGTGATCATTTCCCTCTAATCGTGTCTCAGGCTGGAAGTAATAGTGTGTGTCACAAACCACCTAATTATGTGTACAGTCGAGCCGATTGGACACTTTTCACGCAATTGGCTATGATTAGCGAAACAAGAGTTAAGACAGATGTGATAGATGAAACCGTTAAATATGTCACCGACACAGTTATCCGAGCTGCGGATGTTACTATCCTAAAAATTCCATCATTCCACATAAAAACAGGAAACCTTGGTGGAATGAAAAGTGCCAAATCTCTTATAAGAAACAAAGGAAGCAATGGAATATATTTCGAAGATACCCTACTACGGAGAATCTTGTTGCTTTTAAAAAAGCCAAAGCTCAAGCTCGAAGAGTTAGACGTCAGAGTCAAAGAGAATCTTGGATTCGCTACGTGTCGTCAATCAATTCATCGACAACAAGTCAACAATTATGGAGGAAAGTTAAAGCAGCTAATGGTATTTATCAGGATTATTCCATTCCTGTATTAAAAACCGGAGCTGCAATACACTCCTCAGCGGTAGATATTGCTAATGTCATCGGTGAAACCTTTGCTAGTGTTTCCAGCTCTGATTCGTATAATCCTACTTTTCTAAGGATTAAAAGAATCGCTGAGCGGACACGTCTAAGCTTTCATGATCGACATATTCTACCCTATAATTGTGATTTTGAATTGTCAGAATTGAAGTCTGCTTTAGCTAAAGCAAACGACACTAGCCCAGGACCAGATGGAATCTCGTATCAAATGCTCCGTCATTTAAATCATGATTCTTTATTAAACATACTTTCATTGTTTAATAGAATCTGGACTGAGCATGCTTATCCTACATCATGGAGAGAAGCGATAGTGATTCCAATTTTGAAACCTGGCAAAGATTCATCTGACCCTCTGAGTTATCGTCCAATAGCTCTCACGAGTTGCTTGTGCAAAACGTTTGAGCGTATGGTCAATGCTAGACTCATTTACATCTTAGAGAAGAATAATTGCATACCCCTTCAACAAAGCGGATTTCGAAGAGGACGATCCACTATTGACAACATAGTAGATCTGGAATCCCAAATTCGAAATGCTTTCGTGAGGAGAAACCATCTTGTTGCAATTTTCTTCGATATTGAGAAAGCATACGATCGTACGTGGCGTTATGGTGTTCTCCGTAATATGCATAATCTTGGATTTAAGGGTAATCTTCCAATATTTATACAGAATTTTCTAGCTACTAGGCTATTTAAAGTACGTATTGGAAATACAGTTTCCAATACTTTTACTCAAGCTGAGGGTGTCCCTCAAGGTAGCGTTTTAAGCGTAACCCTTTTTAACCTTTTTCATCAATAACATACTTCATCAGTTACCATCTTCAGTTCATAAGAATTTATATGTTGATGATTTACAAATTTCATATCAGGGTTCAAACATGAATATAATTGAGAGACAATTGCAAACAGCTGTAAACAATCTAACTACTTGGTGTGAACGAAATGGTCTTAGTATATCTCCTAGTAAGAGTCACTGTGTCCATTTCTGTAGGAAAACTAGTCTTCATCCCGATCCTGAGCTTCACATAAGCAATAGACCTATTCCTGTGGTCAACGAGATAAAATTCCTCGGTGTAATTTTCGATAAGAAGTTAACTTTCCTTCCGCATACTTTATATCTGCGGAAGAAGTGCGAACGAATGCTGAATATCCTCAAGGTGTTGTCTAATACATTTTGGGGTGCAGACCGCACTTCATTGCTCCGAATTTACCAATCAATCATTTTATCTCGTATTGACTATGGTTGTGTTGCTTATGGATCGGCTAGATCTTCCATTTTACATAGATTGGATACCGTCCACCACTCTGCTTTAAGGATTTGCTGTGGAGCATTTTCGTACATCACCCGTCCAGAGTCTATATGTAATCTGCCAACAATTACCATTAGACCTGCGACGGATGCAGCTGTCTCTTAATTATTATTCTAAAATCATATCCACTCCTCATCATCCCTTACGTTCCACGATTCCAAGTGCTGCTCTTAAGAGATTATATAATGCTAGACCATCAAGCATTCAACCTTTTTCTCTCGTATTAAATCCATTATTTTACTTTCTGACCTATGTGATGTCCGAATCGAGTCTACCGACCTTTACGCACATTCACCTTGGTACAATCCACATATTACTGTGTTAAATCCCTTTGGTAAGAATAAAATCAGACACAAATACTGCTATTCTTCAACAGCTTTATTCATTCCATCGCTGTCAGTACACTATGTACACTCCAGTATTTACGGATGGATCCAAATGTCCAGGATCAGTTGGCTGTGGAGTTTATCTTGATGATACCTCCTACAGTTATAGCCTTCACAAATCCTGCTCCATCTTCACTGCTGAGGCTACGGCTATATACCGAGCACTTCAGTTGGTAACAACTAAAAATGAACGTAAATTCTGTGTGTACACTGACAGTATGAGTGTATTAGAAGCTTTGAGGAATAACAACTATAATTGCCATCCAGTTGTGTCTAAGATATTCAAATTAATTGATACTGTTACTAACAAGGGATTTGACATACTGTTTTGTTGGGTACCAAGCCACATAGGTATAGATGGCAATGAGAAAGCTGATGCTGCCGCTAAATCTGCAACTACTTCCATTTTGCCTTCAATACCATCAATGGACATGAGAAAAGGATTCAAACATTTCATATATTCTCTTGAAGGAAGGAATCCTGGGACCTGCAAGTCAGCAACAAACTCCATTCCATATTTTCATACATCATTCCATTATGTGTTTTATCTCCACGAAGTGCAGATGTCAGACTGACTCGCTCTTCGAATTGGTCACACACGCTTCACCCACAAACATTTAATCTTAAGTGATCTCCAACCATGGTGTGAAAAGTGTGATGAACCATTTACAGTATATCACATTTTAATTGAGTGCCCAGATTTTAACCATCACCGTTTTATATATTTTAATGGTAACATTTTGACATTAGAAGATCTGCTTGGGGAACCACCCCATTGCAACCTATTTGCGTTTTTAAAAGACATAGGATTTATGAATTTTATCTGATTTAGAAATATTTTACTTAAATATAAAATTTTTAATTTTATGCATGTGTATATTGTATGTTTACAAACTTTTAATATACATTTTAAATATATTTCTATTTTATACCTTTAATATACATTTTACCTATATTTCTATTTTATACCTTTAATATACATTTTAACCATATTTCTATTTTGTACTTTTAATGTGCATTTTAACTATATTATTATTTTATACTGTTAATGGCTTTAAAAATTGGTGTAAGCTATCTTGTGTTTGGCGCAGCTTGTCCTTGTCTGGACCTTGCGCCATAAAAACCAACCAACCAACCAATCAGGAATGTCTCCTGAAGTGCAACACATGCGGGGTTATATGCTGAAATTATAGACTTGATGTCATCGTGATGAGAACGCAAACCATGGCAGTTCCAAGAAACTAAGGAAGTTATTGTTGAGTTAGAAAAGCTCCTTTCCCGGAGCCGGAAAGCATGTCATCTGACATCTCCTCCAAAGAGAGATCTTCGTCAGAGGGATGTAGATATACAGCATCCGCTTTCAGGGATAAGGCTTTACGGGTGGATATGGAGGGTCTAGGATTGCCCTCCTTTGCAGATTTTAGTTTTAAAGCCTTTAGGGCTTTAGATCTAGCCGTTGGAGCTTTTCTACGGACAGTAGTTGCTGATGTTGATCGTGGCCTTTTCTCAGAATTAAGGGGTAATTTAACAATTGGAAGTGACAGAGCATCAGTTTGAGTACTAGCCGTTCTAGTGACTTTGGCGGAGACAGTTGCATAGCTAACTCCTGCTTGAGGTGTACGAGCGGTAACAGCACGTCTCGCCTCGGGATATGAGCAATTGTTCTTAACTTTTGTGGTTGTGATCTCCTTTTCCAGTATCCAGATAGGACAACTTCTAGCGTAGGAGGGGTGGTCACCTTTACAATTGACACACCTCTCCTTTGCAGTACAAGACGAGCTATCATGGCCAACTGCTGCGCAGCGAGCGCAAGTCAGTTTGCCCCTGCAAGCCGCTTTGGAGTGACCATATCTCTGGCACTGGAAACAACGCAAAGGATTTGGAATAAATGGCCTGACGGAAAGATACATATACGCAGCTTTAATATGCTGCGGTAGGTCTGGCGTCGCAAATGTCAGTACCAGATGTTTAGTATTCATAACTTGCCCATCGCGTCTGACAGTTATGCGTTTTACAGCACAGACCTTTTGATCTTTGAGATTTTCTAAGATCTCGTCCGCAGACGTATTTAACAAATCCCTGGCGGATACCACACCACGTGAAAAGTTAAGATTGATATGAGGTTGGACGGACACCTCAAGGTTAGCAAGCATATTCATGCTGCTTATAAGAGTAGCTTGAGCTTCTGAAGCAACTTCTACCATAAGATCTCCAGAACGAAGTTTCCGGATGCTCTTCACTTCACCGATATTGCTAGCTATTGCTTTTTGGATTAGGAAAGGGTATACATTATCGAATGCACCCTCTTTTCGTTTAACAATATAAAATTTAGCTTTTAGTAATTTCAAAGTATGCTCCCGTGGGAGAGAAGAGAAAATAGATGTTTCCATATTAGAGATGGAATATTCGGAACCTGACGGCACCACCCACCACCGATTCCAACAAAGGGATGCAGACCAGCTGCACCAGTGCTAGCCAGGTCCTATACGGTCACAGTACATCCCTGAAGTGGCCTCCACCCTTAACGAGTCACCCAGTAGATGTACCGATCGCTCGATCCATAAAGCCGATTGATGTGCTGAGGACCACAACACACCTCCCGTTTACCTGAAGCAGAAGCCAAAGCAATGTGTTGGTCTCAGGAGGCCTCAATTACCAGGATCCTCCTTTCCAGGGACACGGGTCTCCACGCACGGCAAACACGTGGGTGATTTAGTCCTCCAGAGTAGCTAACAGCAAACAGAGCGGCGAAAGCTACTCAAGGGGAGCCCTCAACCTCTTACGAGGCAACCACACTGAGGGAGAAAAGGAAGGAAAAGCAGAAGAGTAGAGGAGAGAAGAAAATAAAGAAAAGGAAAGATCACTAGGGTACCTCGGGATTGTGACACCCGTGTTTACCTAAAGAAGGTAAACCCCCTGAGGGGGTATTCACGTGCTGAAGCGCGTAGCAGATAGCGGTTGCTTCAGCAGTAAAGATGGAGCAGGATGAATGTAGGCTGTAGCTAAAAGACGTGTTATTGATAAAAACTCCACAGCCCACATGTCCTGCGGATTTAGATCCATCCGTGAATACAGGTTTGTAAGATTGGTACTGACAGCGATGAGAATAGTATAGCTGCTGAAAAACAATAGGTGTTGTGTCGGATCTTCTAAATTGCGCAAAGGTATTTATAAAGGTATTTGTTGGTTCATACCAAGGAGGATAGAGAAACTGGTCAATAGACTCTATCCGAGCATCACATAGGTCTGTGAGCCAGAGATGTGATATGACGCTTGGTAGAGAAGGAGGGATGCTCATTCGACGAGCATCATACAGTCTTTTAAGATATGCATCAGGAACCATAAAACGTAACGGATGATCAGGGGTCGACATAATCTTAGCATAATAACCGAGAGACTTCTGCATACGTCTCAGGTCTAACGGTAATTGATAACATACAGCGTATAGACTCTGGACGGGTGATGTGCAGAATGCACCAGAACATATCCTTAAAGCAGAGTGGTGAACTGTGTCCAGTCTTCGTAATATGGAAGATCTAGCCGATCCGTAAACAACACATCCGTAGTCAATGCGGGAAAGAATCAATGACTGATAAATTCGAAGAAGTGATGAGCGATCTGCACCCCAAGATGTATTTGACAACACCTTGAGGATATTAAGCGATCGCTCACACTTCTTCCGCAGATATAAAACATGCGGTAGAAAGGTTAATTTTCGGTCAAAGATAATTCCCAGAAATTTTACTTCATTGACTACTTGTATCGGGATGTTATTGATAATTATAACTGGATCATTGTGAAGGCTAGTCTTTCTACAGAAGTGGACACACTTACTCTTGCTTGATGATAAAGTATGGCCATTCTCAGCACACCATGCCGCAAGTTTGTTAACTGCTGTTTGCAGTTGTCTCTCAATTAATCGCATATTAGACCCCTGACATGATATTTGCAGGTCGTCAACATATAGTGTACCATTTATGGAAGATGGTAATTGATGAAGGATGTTACTGATGAAAAGACTAAAAACATTGACACTTAAAATGGAGCCTTGGGGAACACCCTCGGCTTGAATAAAAGTATTGGAAAGTACAGTTCCAATACGAACTTTAAAAACACGGGAGCTCAAAAAATTTTGCAGGAATATCGGGAGATTACCATGAAAGCCAAAATCATATAGAAAACGGAGAATTCCATATCGCCATGTACGGTCGTATGCCTTCTCGATGTCAAAAAAAATGGAGACCAGATGGTTCCTCCGCACAAAAGCGTTGCGGATTTGGGTCTCCAAGTATGTGATATTATCAAGAGTGGATCTCCCTTTTCGGAAGCCACTCTGATTTATATGTATACATTTATTTTTTTCTAAGACATATGTCTGAAGGATCTTTACCATCCTTAAGAACCGGAATCAATATCGCTTCATTCCAAGCTAATGGAAATTTCTTTTCATTCCATATCCTATTAAATAAAAGTAATATGTTCAATAGGGAGTCTGGACTTAAATTTCGAAGCATTTGATAGCTGATTCCGTCTGGTCCTGGACTGGTATCACGGGTCTGCTTTAATGCTCTCTTCAATTCCAACATCCGAAATTTACAGTTGTAAGGCAAGGCTTCACCATGGTTAAAACGAATTGGTATTCGCTCAGCACGACTCTTAGTCCTTAAGAAGGAAGGACTACAAGAGTCGTTGCTTGAGACGCTAGCAAAAGTTTCACCAAGGATATTAGCAATGTCTTCGTGAGAAGAGTATACAGCAGCTCCGGTTTTTAAAATAGGAATTGAAAAATTCTTATAAATCTAAAACTTGCCAAGGAAGGCGTTCGTAGGTCTTCCTTGACAGAAAGAAAAGCCAGGTTAGCGTTGGAAGAAGATACTGTTAAACTCTATCCTTCAGATAGAGATAGTTTTGAGGATTCATCAGAAACTCAGATGAGTACTGCTGGTGAATAACATTCATCCCATTAATGACTTCCTTTGTTTCATGGAATTGTCGAGGTTTCCGTTCTCGAATTGACGACGTCAAATCTGTTATCTCTCGCTACAACCCCGCATGCGTGGCTCTCCAGGAAACATTCCTGAAGCCCACTGTTAGCACCAAACTGCGTGGGTTTCAATGCTTCAGAAAGGATAATGGTGGTGATGCGTCTGTATCTGGAGGAGTTTGCATATTCACATCAAACTCATATGCAAGTACAGCACATCAACTAAGAACTATATTACAAGCTGTAGCAGTGAACATTCACGTAACCTGTCTGATCACTGTTTGCAACCTGTATTTACCACCACATGACGTCGTAAATTCGGAGGAACTAGATGATTTACTTGACCAACTCCCAGCTCCATTTGTGCTTCTAGGTGATTTTAATGGACATAATACTCTGTGGGGTAGTGAAGATACGAATTCTCGCGGTCGTCAGATAGAGCAGTTCATATCTGACAATTGCCTTTGTCTGCTGAATACCGACGAGAAAACTTATTTTCACGAACCTACACGGACATTTCACTCTCTGGACTTAGCTATATGTTCTCCATCACTCTTGCCATTGCTGAATTTTGCTGTCGGAAATGACCTCTACAATAGTGATCATTTCCCTCTAATCGTCTCTCAGGCTGGAAGTAATAGTGTGCGTCACAAACAACCTAATTATGTGTACAGTCGAGCCGATTGGACACTTGTCACGCAATTGGCTGTGATCAGTGAGACAAGATTTAAGACAAATATAATAGATGATGCCGTTAAATATGTCACCGACACAATAATCCGAGCTGCGGATGTTGCTATCCCTAAAAATTCCATCATTCCACATAAACACAGGAAACCTAGGTGGAATGAAACATGCCAACTCTCTTATAAGAAACAAAGGAAGCAATGGAATATATTTCGAAGATACCCTACTACGGAGAATCTGGTTGCATTTAAAAAAGCCAAAGCTCAAGCTCGAAGAGTTAGACGTCAGAGTCAAAGAGAATCTTGGATTCGCTACGTGTCGTCAATCAATTCATCGACAACAAGTAAACAATTATGGAGGAAAGTTAAAGCAGCCAATGGTATTTATCAGGATTATTCCATTCCTGTATTAAAAACCGGAGCTGCAATACACTCCTCAGCGGTAGATATTGCTAATGTTATCGGTGAAACCTTTGCTAGTGTTTCCAGCTCTGATTCATATAATCCTACTTTTCAAAGGATTAAACGAATTGCTGAGCGGACACTTCTAAGATTTCATGATCGACATAATCTACCATATAATTGTGATTTTGAATTGTCAGAATTGAAGACTGCTTTATCTAAAGCAAACGACACTAGCCCAGGACCAGATGGAATCTCGTATCAAATGCTCCGTCATTTAAATCATGATTCTTTATTAAACATACTTTCACTGTTTAATAGAATCTGGATTGAGCATGCTTATCCTACGTCATGGAGAGAAGCGTTAGTGATTCCAATATTGAAACCTGGCAAAGATTCATCTGACCCTCTGAGTTATCGTCCAATAGCTCTCACGAGTTGCTTGTGCAAAATGTTTGAGCGTATGGTCAATGCTAGACTCATTTACATCTTAGAAGAGAATAATTGCATACCCCTTCAACAAAGCGGATTTCGAAGAGGACGATCCACTATTGACAACATAGTAGATCTGGAATCCCAAATTCGAAATGCTTTTGTGAGGACAAACCATCTTGTTGCAATTTTCTTCGATATTGAGAAAGCATACGATCGTACGTGGCGTTTTGGCATTTTCCGCAATATGCATAATCTTGGATTTAAGGGTAATCTTCCAATATTTATACAGAATTTTCTAGCTACTAGGCTATTTAAAGTACGTATTGGAAGTACAGTTTCCAATACTTTTACTCAAGCTGAGGGTGTCCCTCAAGGTAGCGTTTTAAGCGTAACCCTTTTTAACCTTTTCATCAATAACATACTTCATCAGTTACCATCTTCAGTTCATAGGAATTTATATGTTGATGACTTACAAATTTCATATCAGGGTTCAAACATGGAATATAATTGAGAGATCCCGATCCTGTGCTTCACATAAGTAATAGATCTATTCCTGTGGTCAACGAGATAAAATTCCTCGGGGTAATTTTCGATAAGAAGTTAACTTTCCTTCCGCATACTTTATATCTGCGTAAGAAGTGCGAGCGATTGCTCAATATCCTCAAGGTGTTGTCTAATACATTTTGGGGTGCAGATCGCACTTCATTGCTCCGAATTTATCAATCAATCATTTTATCTCGTATTGACTATGGTTGTGTTGTTTATGGATCGGCTAGATCTTCCATTTTACGTAGATTGGATACCGTCCACCACTCTGCTTTAAGGATTTGCTGTGGAGCATTTCGTACATCACCCATCCAGAGTCTATATGTAATTTGCCAACAATTACCGTTAGACCTGCGGCGTATACAGCTGTCTGTTAATTATTATTCAAAAATCATGTCCACTCCTCATCATCCCTTACGTTCCACAATTCCAAGTGCTGCTCTTAAGAGATTATATAATGCTAGACCATCAAGCACTCGACCTTTTCTCTGTCGTATTAAATCTATTATTTTGCTTTCTGACCTAGGTGATGTCCGAATTGAGTCTACCGACCTTTACGCACATTCACCTTGGTATAATCCACACATTATTGTGTTAAATCCCTTTGGTAAAAATAAAAAATCCGACACTACTGCTATTCTTCAACAGCTTTATTCATTCCATCGCTGTCAGTACACTATGTACACTCCAGTATTTACGGATAGATCCAAATGTCCAGGATCAGTTGGCTGTGGAGTTTATCTTGATGATACCTCCAACAGTTATAGCCTTCACAAATCCTGCTCCATCTTCACCGCTGAGGCTACGGCTATATACCGAGCACTTCAGCTGCTACAAACTAAAAATGAACGTAAATTCTGTGTGTACACTGACAGTATGAGTGTATTAGAAGCTTTGAGGAATAACAACTATAATTGCCATCCAGTTGTGTCTAAGATATTCAAATTAATTGATAGTGTTACTAACAAGGGATTTGACATACTGTTTTGTTTGGTACCAAGCCACATAGGTATAGATGGCAATGAGAAAGCTGATGCTGCCGCTAAATCTGCAGCTACTTCCATTTTGCCTTCAATACCATCAATGGACATGAGAAAAGGATTCAAACATTTCATATATTCTCTTTGGAAGGAATCCTGGGACTTGCAAGTCAGCAACAAACTCCATTCCATATTTTCATACATCATTCCATTATCTGTTTTATCTCCACGAAGCGCAGATGTCAGACTAACTCGCCTTCGAATTGGTCACACGCGTTTCACCCACAAACATTTGATCTTAAGTGATCTCCAACCGTGGTGTGAAAAGTGTGATGAACCATTTACAGTATATCACATTTTAATTGTGTGTCCAGATATTAACCATCAGCGTTTTAAATATTTTATTAGTAATATTTTAACATTCGAAGATCTGCTTGGGGAACCACCCCATCGCAATTTATTTGCGTTTTTAAAAGACATAGGATTTATGAATTTTATCTGATTTAGAAATATTTTATTTAAATACAAGTTTTTATCTTATACACGTGTATATTGTATGTTTACATATTTTAATATATATTTTAACTATATTGCTATTTTATACTTTTTATGTACATTTTAACTATATTTCTATTTTATACTTTTAATGGATGAAAAGAAAACTGAGGTATAATATCTTGTGATTGGCGCAGCTTGTCCTTATCTGGACCTTGCGCCATAAAAACCAACCAACCAACCAACCAACAATATCAACTAACGTGTTTTCAATAGCTCCTATTTTGGTTAGTAATTCTAATGTTTTGAGTATTTTATCATCATTTTAATCTATCTAACTAAATAATTAATGTTTTCCCCTTTAAATCTTTAAAATCCATTAAAAAATAAAAAAGTTATAAGCATTTTAAAATTCCAATCAATGCAAGTATTGATTACCGCCCGTTAGGGCTAACCACAAACTCTTCAAATTAAATTCAAGCTTTCAAGACGCAAATTCTCTGCAAAAATCTCTTCAAGGACACCAACTGGACTGGAAAAAGCCAAGCAACATCATCTATTAAGCATTGGGACTTCAGGTTAGTCATTCTTATAAACCATAGTTTGCGCCGGCCAAAACACTGAATAGTGAGTTAGTAAATTTATAATTTTTTCTAATTTTTTTGATAACATTTTAAATCCTAAAACCACTCTTTTCCTCTCTAAAATAGTTCAAATTTTGCTCCGCCATAAAATGTTAATCAATAATTCTCTCAGTTTTTATTAAATAGCTCTTAAATTTTGAACTTTGCAATTTTCTCATAGAGTATCATTTAAACTAAAATTGTTAAAAAATATAAAATTTCATCTTTTATTCCTAAAACCACTCTAATTACAAAGTAAACTATCTAAACTTTTCTCCGCCACACTTTTTGGAAGAATATTCCTCTCAGGCTTTGTATAATTAAGCAATAATTTCAAAAATTCAAAAATTTTTTCAAAAATCCCAACTTTCAGAATTTTTTAAATTTTTTCTACCAATCATATAGTAAATTAATTAGTATCAATTTAAAAAAGTTCTTTTCTCCGCCGCAAAAAGTATTAAAATCGATTAACTATAACTAATTTTATAGCAAATTATATTCCTGAAAAAATAAACGTGTTCAATAATTTTTATGTAAACAAAAAGGTAAACATAGTAATTAACAATCATTTAAATAATCTTCTAATTATCACTCTCTTCTAAAAATTTTTAATAAAATTATTCAAATAGTTTTTATTATAGGGAAAAAAACCCTAAAGCTCTAACTTCAATAGTTTTCAAATAAAAAATTTCCAAGTAAAATACACTTTTTCAAAAAATTTAACACGCCGTTTATTTTTTCGTCCCATTATAAGCAGTGATTTCTCCTCTACCCTGATTGGTTGAAAATTTGAAAACATCATTCGTGCTTACGCCAGCCCATCAAAAATTTGTCAGAAAGTTTAATTTATTGAGTACTCCACGCCTAAAATTTGATTAAATCTTAAAACTTTAAGTTTCTTTAACTTTTCCAACAGTTTAAATCATTTTTAATATTATTTTAAATTCATTTTTATCATACAGTGTGTTTTTATATATTTTTATATATTTTTAAACATCAAAATAGCTAATAAATTTTAATTCACAATTTGAATTGCCTATTAAATATTATTTTCTTAAATATTCAAAGTTTCTTAAAACTTTCTCACAAAATAAATCTAAGATTAACTTTGCAAACAATAATTAAAAATAATAAACATTTATATTAAATATTTTATATTCAAAATTGTTATTTTAAAGCAAATTTAAAGTTATTATAACTAAAATTGGCATAATTTAATCTAATACTCAAAATTTTTCAATTTCTTGGTATTTTACTTTTGTTTAACCCGTTCGCGACCAATGTCTCGTATGCGCGACGCAACAATTCCACACTCATCAGCCCAGCGCTCCTTCCACGCGACGCGCTCCGATAAACATTGTGGGCCCAGCGTCGCGTATGCGTATTTTGAAAACGGAACGATGTGTTTGAATTTTTAAATCCTACAGATGGCGCTAAACTGCAACGGTTTTTACAACGGTCGAGGCATACGGCATCTGACCTTCATGTACGGGTGTTAGTTTCTGTTCGGTGGTTCTCTCGACTGAGAGATCTGTTAATATAAACAAACTGAGAAACACAGCTGTTTGAAAGAGCACGTGTGAGTTAAAGGGACACGGCGTTCTTGTTTATTGCTTTGTTTTTTCGTTAGGAGAATATGGGGGAGTACATCCAGCGGATTATTGCAAAGGGGGGGGTTAAAATATTTATGGGTGGTGTTCGGTTTTGGCGGCTTTTTTTTTATTGGTGTGTTTCGTAGAAATTTTGGGGCATGTGATGGGATTATATTCATTTTCAATTCGTCAGCCATGGCTAAGAGACCGAGATACCTAACTGAGAGTGAAATAAGTAAAATTATGAATGAAAGTGATTCTGAGATTAGTGACGATAGTGATAGTGATATTTCTTATAACAGTGAATCAGAAGGTTCATATTCCTCAGACACAGAGGAATATGATTATGAAGAGGATGCTTGCTCTGAACCTGCAAAAAGTTGGTCTTCTAAAGTAAAATCGTTACCGAAGATGAATTTTTCAGAGAGAACTGGTCCAAATATAAATGATGTGCAAACAGTTAGTGAACTGGATTTTTTTA
Organism: Latrodectus elegans; assembly: GCA_030067965.1. Classification (NCBI taxonomy): domain Eukaryota; kingdom Metazoa; phylum Arthropoda; class Arachnida; order Araneae; family Theridiidae; genus Latrodectus; species Latrodectus elegans. The sequence goes on along the minus strand of JAHZMJ010000142.1, from coordinate 108,994 downwards.
ATCTGTTTTTTGATGACAAAATTATAGATGTCATTGTGAATGAAACAAACGATTTTGCGCAAAAAATATTCGAAAAGAAACAAAATGAACCTGGACCCTCAACTAGCTGCCCTACCAAGTCGTTCCAGAACGTGACAAGTGATGAACTGATGATTTTTCTGGCATTAGTAATTCTAATGAGCATAATTAAGAAACCGAATTTAAAAATGTATTTTTCCACAAATGCCATATTTTCAACACCATTTTTAGTATGGCTATGTCAAGGAACAGATTTTTAGAAATTATGCGATTCCTGCATTTCACTTCCAATCCTCAAGCAAAAAAATTGGAGAAAATTAAGCCGCTACTAACCGTACTTATAGAAAATTTCAAGTCGGTACTTACGCCTGAAAGAAATATATGTATTGATGAAACTCTTTTCGGATGGAAAGGGCGTTTAAGTTTTCGCCAGTACATACCCTCAAAAAGGTCGAGGTATGGAATTAAAATATATAAATTATGCGAATCGCTGACGGGTTATATATGGAACTGTTGTATATATACTGGAAGTGATACGGAGATTTTACAAACTGGAGGTCTATACGGTGAGCGTGTAGTCAAAACGTTACTGTCGACTCTGTCAGGTAAAGGATATAACTTATATTTGGATCGATTTTTCGTTTCACCGAATCTTGCGTCCTTCCTTCTTGAAAACAAAACAAACGTGTGTGGGACTGTCAAGAAGCACAGAAAAGGCATGCCAAGAGTAATTCCTGACATCAAAAAGGATGGAACTGTAGTTTTGCAAAAAAATTCAGTGAATTTATTTGCCTTTAATGACAAAAAGAAAAAAGTGCTGATGTTATCAACTATACATGACGACGTTATTGTGCCAATTGGTAAAAAAGACCGAAAGACTGGAAAGGACATTTTCAAGCCACTCTGCGTTGTGGAGTATAATCACAATATGGGAGGTGTTGACACTGGCGACTCCATTATTCATCACTATCCAGCATTTAGAAAAACCGTAAAATGGTACAAAAAGCTGTTTTTTGGTTTATTAGATATGGCACTTTTAAATGCAAACATAATATATTCGAAGGTAAAAGGCGAGAAAATATCTGCTTTGGAATTCAGATCCAGAGTTATTCATCAAATAATAGAAAAATTCGCAAAACCAAGAAGCTCAAAAACTGGTCCAAAATTACCGGGCATTCAACCATTTCGTCTAACTGGTAGACATTTTCCAAAAATTTATATTGATGGGAAAGGAAATAAAAGTAGAAGAAGATGTGTAGTGTGTGCTAAAAAAAATCGAAAACAAACATCATATTATGAGTGCAAAATATGCAATGTTGGACTCTGTGTGGATCCTTGTTTCGAAATATATCACACACAGCAGAATTTTTAAATTTCGATTTTATTCAGAATTTATTATTATTATTCTTAATTTCCTCTTTTATATTTCGTGTTTGTAATATTTGTAGCTTTGTTTTATTGTGTATAGTATTTGTTTTCCTGTGCATAGTAATAATTTTAGTTTTTTGCATATTTCATTCATTTGTATTAACGTTATATTTTTTATTTTAATAGTATTAAGTAGCAATACAGTATATATATATAATTTGTAAAATTGGAGTCTTTTTATTAAAATGATGATTTTCTACGAATTTTTTTGTAAAAGTAGGCTTAACTGCTAAAAATGCGTGGGCCGGTGGCGAAGGCTCCACTTCGGAGCGTTCGGTCCCGTGAGTGCGCTTCATTCTCGGGGCGGCGGTCCTCAAGAGGTTAACCTTTATGAACTTTTACCGCTGAATTCAAATCTGTTATAAACTGAACTGTATCCCATATTATTTGGTCACTACAAGGAATCACAAATTTTAATTAATATAAATTATACTAAAACTTACTTTACTCTCTTGTTCTTAGTCTCAGTTAAGTTTATTAAACTCTTTTCAAACCAAAACTTTCAAAATTCCTCATATGGATACACATACTATAACTTTTTAACTATTAATGATAGAAATCTAATTTAAACACCATTGTCTTTCTAGGCTAATAGTGAGTATATAAATCCATTTTCATTATTATACATCAACTGCTTTACTAATTACTAATAATTAAAATTACTAATTACAAGAACAACTATATTAACTCAAAATTTGTTTAAAAAATAGTTTCAAACCAGCTTCTTCATAGTCTGTACAAACAAAATTTTTAATTAAAATATAATAACATCAATAATTACTTTTCCACTAGAATTTAATTCTCATGCAAGTAACTACATAAGCTAAAATGGACAATTCAGTAATGGACACTCCACAGACTTCCACACTAAGAAAATCAATATCCTCACCAAACATTCTAGAAAATAACATAGAAATAGACAAGCCACAAACACAAGAAAACTCAATTGAAAATATCCTAACAAACTTAGAGAAAATAATAGACTCCAAAAAAGGTGATAGATTTAATCTTCCTCGTGAACATAGACAAAATGCAAAAAATCTGCTAAACACATTGAATCTCCTAACCAAGCAAATAAGTCAAATTCAAAATCAATCAACCACAAATCAAACAACAACAACAATACAAACAAAATTAGAAAACTTGGAAAAAGACTTAATACCAAACTTACTAAATAAAATAGAAACTCTAAACAACACACTAGATAAAACAAACACTACACAAACAAACCAAAATAGGACAAAACTATTTAGTGAAGTAGTCAAGGAAAATAACTCATTAATTATCAAAAAAACAAAAGACTTTGAACCAATAAAAGAATTAAAAAATTTAGATATAGATATTTGCCCAAAAGGCATCTATAATAGAAACAAATATGTAGAAATAAAATGTAAAGATAAGAACGACATTAAAAAACTCAAAAGGACACTTCAAGAAAAGAAAGTTCCAGTAGAAGACAAAAGGATACAAACACAAAAAATTATTATTCTAAATTTGCCAGAAAAAATAACAAAAGAAAAACTAATTTCTTCATTAAACAACTTGCTAAACATCCAAGATACAGAAGAACAATTTAAACTACTCAGTCACAGGAAAACTCTAAGCCCATACAACCTATTCAACTTTGTTTTAGAAGCACCAAAAATACTAACAAGAAAATTGCTTGCTAAAAAGATTTTATTAATAGGATTGGGTAAATATAGAATAGATATTTTCAGACCCATTCAAAGATGTTCAAAATGTCAGAACTATAATCACGAAGCAAAAGATTGCATATGTAAAAACTACTATTGTGCTAGATGCAGTAAAAATCAACCCACAGAAAAATGCATCTCAAAACACTATAATTGCATAAACTGCATTGAAAATAACTACAATGGCACTAACTATCCCACTAATCACGCAGCATATGATAAATACTGCTTTTCTTACCGAGACTTTCTAAACGGTTTTCAACAAACACAACAATCAGATTACATACCAACATCTACCCACACTCAACAACCTTACTGTGAACAAAATCATTATCAATATTATTAAATGTCACAAACGAACTTAGTACATAATTTTGAATTAACTAAGGTTCCAAATAACCCAAATTTAACAAACATAACAATACATGAACTTAAAATTTTACAAATTAACTTACAAAAAAGTAGAACTGCTCAAATACAACTTTTACAAACAATTAACAACCTTTCAACAAACATCATTCTAGTACAAGAACCATATTTTTATAAAAAAGAGCTCAGAGGAATTCCACTACAATGGAAAACATTTTATAATAAAAATTCAAACAACATAAAATGCGCAATAATTTTAAATGCTCCACTTAACCCAATAATCCTATTAAATGAAGATGAATTAATTATTATCTTAATAAATCTATCACCAAAGCCCCTAATCATTATTAACATTTACGCCTCACCAACCGGAGATTTAAACCAAACTTTAAATAAAACTATACCATATATTCAAAAATTTAACAACGACCATTTAATTTTAATAGCTGGAGATTTTAACGCACAAAACATAATCTGGAATTATAGAAATAATAATAATAGAGGAATTTTAATGGAATCTTATATATCAGCAAACGGTCTCAATATTATTAATACACCCAACAGTAAACCAACATTTTCAGGTCCAAATGGCAATGGTTGGCCAGATTTAACCCTAACTAACGACAATCTATTTCCATACCTACACAACTGGCAAGTATTGGAAGAACAATCATGTTCAGATCATAACTACATCACGTATGATTTTAACACATTTAGCACAGTTTTCTTCAATAGAAGATATAATAGCAAAATTAATAAAATAAAATTTATTAAAAACATGTTAAATCAGATTTAAAAAATTTTAACAACTTAATTTATTCTTGTCAAACAACTAATTCATTAAATTCAATAACAGAACTCTTAACTTCAAATATTAAAAATATTGCAGAAACAACTTTCCCGATTAGATCACCAGTCAAAAAATTTAAACTCAATTGGTGGAACAAAGATTTACAAATGCTAAAAAATAAAACTAATGCGCTTAGACGTAGGTTCAAAACAACTACAGACATAGAAACCAGAAAACATTTCATAATAGAATATAAAAAATCATTAGCTAACAACAAAAAAGAAATAATAAAAGGAAAACTAAACAGCTGGAAAAAATTCTGTTCTAACACCAACTCAGCATACGGAGTTCTTGAAAAAATAGCTACTAACAAAATCTTTAAACCAACTACATTCATTCCTCTTCATAAAATAACACAAACTAACAACATTCCTAACAAAATATTCACAGACTTACTATTCAATAACTTTCCTACTAACATCGAAGACACTATAAAAATAATTCCACAGACAAACAACACAGAAATAGACCCTCCCTTCACAAAACAAGAATTAACTCTAACAATTAAACGCCTAAATAATTCGAATCACCAGGTTTGGACGGAAAAGACAACGGAATAATGAAATTAATCTTTGCAGCTATACCCAATATTTTATTAAAATTTCTAAACAAATGTCTTGAATTACACCATTTCCCCAAATTGTTTAAAATAGGTCAAGTAATTTTCTTTATCAAAAATGAAAGAAACCCCAAAGATTACAAGTCATACAGACCAATATGTCTCCTCTCATCATTAGGCAAAATACTAGAAAGAATGTTAACCAATAGACTAAAGCATTATCTTGAAAAAATAATTTTTTAGTATAAACCAATATGGCTTCAGAACAAACATTTCTACAGAAACAGCTTTACTAAAAATTAATGAAATTATCAAAAATAACAGAACTAATAACTTATATACCGCACTAATTAGCCTAGATATAGAAAAGGCCTTTGATTCCTTGTGGTGGCCAGGACTTTGTGCAGAACTTAATAAAACCAACATACCAATAAATTTTCTAAAAATATTCTACAACTTTTTATCAGAAAAGAAAACTAATAATCATTCATGACAACGTAAATATCACTAAAGCACACACAAGAGGATGCCCACAGGGATCAGTAAGCGGCCCAATATTATGGAACATCTATTATAACCAAATTTCCGATTTTAAATGGCCAAAACACACAAAAATAGTAACTTTTGCAGACGATACACTTTTAATAGTAACGGGTGAAACAAAAGAAAAACTAAAACAGTAATGAAACTCTAAATATTTTTTCAAAATTATGCAATAACCTAAAATTAACCGTAGCCCCAACTAAGTCCAAAGTTTTAATATTAGGAAAAGAAAACATAACCTAAAATCAAACCCAAAAATTTCATTAAATAACAATAGCTTAAGACATACTAAACAATTAAATTATTTAGGAATTATAATTGACAATAAACTTTCTTATCTTTCCCACATCAGATCACTAAAACCGCGCTTAATTAAAATAGCACAAAGCCTGAGAGCAATGTCCAACATAAATTGGGGCCTAAAAGGACAAATAATTAAAATAATTTATAAAACAGTAATAACGCGTATAATTTTGTATGGAGCAGCAATATGGTATTCAACATCCACTGTAAGAAAAAATAATCAATTACTATCAATAGAAAGATATTTTTCCCTCTTAATTACACATAGTTATAGAACAACTTCAACAACTAGTCTACAAGTTTTGGCCGGCATAATACCCCTTCCTCAATTAGCAGATTATGAGAAACAAAGATCCCTACTAATACAACACCATCAAAGCATAGAAATTGACAACCAAATAATCCACGGAAAAGCAATAGACCAAACTCCTCATGAAGATCTACAACATCCAGCAACCTGGCAAAAAGGAATAAAAATCTTCCATACAAGTAAATCATCAACATTTAATAAACCAGCAATAACTAACTGGAACTACTATACGGATGGGTCCAAAATCCAAGAAAACATCGGAGCGGCATTCGTAAGTTACAAAGACAATATCCAGGAAAAAACACAACAATTTCACCTAAATAAACACAATTCTATTTTTCAAGCGGAAGCAATTGCAATATTAAATTCAATCAAGGACATCATAAACTTAAAAATTACAAATGCAACAATATGGTCTGATAGCCAATCAGTTCTAACAGCAATTCAAAATCCATACCCAAAATCATCCATTATCTACAATATTCAAAATTTACTAAAACAAACAAATATAAATATTTAACTATGCTGGACAAAAGCACACGTAGGTACAACCGGTAATGAACAAGCGGACATCCTGGCTAAAGAAGCAGCAAATAATCCAAATCTAAACAATATAAATATACCATGGTCAAAATCAACTGTTAAATTATCACTACATAAAAGAATAATAGCAATATGGCAGAACATCTGGAACTCCTCAACAACAGGCAGAATTTTATATCAACAATTACCAAAAGTCTCGACAGATCATTGTTTTCAAAATCCTTTAATAAATTTTTTCCTCACGCACCACGGCCCATTTCCAATCTATTATAAAAGAATCAAAAAAGCATTAACAGAATACTGCATCTGCAACAAAATTGGCTCACCAACCCATTATATTCAAGAATGTCATAACTTTTAATTTTATAGTCATTTATATCTTTTTTAATAACAATGGCGGACATCTAAAATTGCCATATTTTGATGTAAACATTGTATTAACTAAATTTTTATAATTATTTCCCAATTTTTCCTAGTTTTCTAATATTTTTTCTCATATAATTTGAATATTTTACTTTCTAACAAAAGTGGTTTCATTTCTCTAGAGACAATACTTAATTAATTACAATTTTTCAAAGAATATTCACTCTCTTATTAATTTAACACGCCATTTTGCCATTAGAATTCATCAATAATCACACTTGCGTGTAGTCTCTAATCTTGCTTATGCCAACCCTTTAAAAACTCATTACTTTATGGATCATGCTTAGCCAACCTTCAATTTTTAAGTTTTTTGTTTAATTTCCATTAAAAATCAACTAAAATTATCAATTCCTTTGCTTTTATACTATTATACAGTTCTATTATCTCAAAATAATTATAATTATTATTTTCTAACATATAATCTAAAAAAATATTAAAATATTAACTAAAATCATCAAAATTTCTAACATATCCACCCAAAATTTATATTTTCTCTTTAAATACTCATCAAATCACAATTTTAACTGCACTCACTTTGTTTAAACTTTACTACTTTTTCCGTAGAATACATTGGTCCATATTGTAGATTCTATCCCTCACTCAAAATTCGATATTCCAAAACTTAAAACAACTAATACTTAAATACTTAATATTTAGTTATTAACTTATAAAACATCTTTTTATCCATTAAAACTTAAATTAAGCATACTTCTAAGTTGGTCACACTATGGTCAGGGTACCCTTAACTTTCTAACTATTTAACTTAAATCTCTCATTCCAAAAGTATTATCCTCAGTCCACCATTGTCCTAATATAAACACTTTAAACTTCTATATTACTAAATATTTATCCCTTATCTTTAAAATCCCATATTTTTCAATATGGATAACTCACTAAATACTGCAAAGAAAAAATCAATTTCAACTCCCAACTTATTTAAATTTCAAGATTCTGCTCACTTAATCTCTGATAATCTAGCCACTGACAACAATGAAACTGAAGAAGCAAAATAATTTATCCCAACACCCTCCTTCTATAACCCTTTTAAAAGAATTGCAAGATTTCATTAACTCCAAAAAATGATAAATACTATCTTCCAAAAGAACAAAGAAATAAAAGCAACCAAATTATTCAAAACTTATTGAAAGCCAGCTGGCCTAAATCTGATTCTATTAACACATCCTCACTAACTCAGAATAAGGATAAAATAACTAAAAACTGGATAACTTACAAAACTTCATAATCCCCAACCTAATCAATAAAATTGACAATCTAAATAAAGAAATATCATCCATTAAAATGCCATCCCCACCTTCTACCTCAAAGGTTCAACCCAAATTATATAGTGAAGCGCTAAAAACAAGACAACTCACTAATTATTAAAAAAACTAAGGATTTTAACACCCCTACTTTTCTCCATAATATTGAAACTAGCATAAGACCAACTGCAATATATAATAAAAACAATGTAATAGAAATAAAATGTAAAAATACTGAAGATTCCAATACATTAAAAAAATTATTAATAGAAAACAAAATTCCAGTAGAGTCTAAAAAAACTCCTAATCAAAGAATAATAATTCTAAACATCACAGAAAAATTTACAAAAGAAAAAATCATATCTACCATTAAAGAAGATCTAAACCTAAAAAACTCAGATGAAACAATAAAAACAATCTATTATAGAAAAACGTTAAGTAATCAAAATTTACATAATCTAGTATTAGACATCCCAAAACCTATTTCCAAAACTCTTCTCTCTAAAAAATTTCTAATAATAGGTTTAGCAAAATTTAAAATAGATATCTACAGAACATTTCGCCGTTGTCAAAACTGTCAGGATTTCAAACACACTACAGAAAATTGCCCTAATAAAAAAAATATATTGTGCAAAATGTGCCCGCACTCATAAAACTGAATTATGTAAATCTTCAAAAACATACTGCATAAATTGCATTGAAGAAAATAGAAATGGCTATAACTATCATATTGAACATGCCGCTTATGACATTAACTGTCCCTCATTCTTGAACTATACAAATCAATATTAAATAATGGAAAAAGTCTCATTAAATACAAATATTTTTCTGTCACCAAATAAACAAAACACCAATCTAATCAATATTAACTTTTCAGAAATCAACTTTTTACAAATAAATCTCCAGAAAAGCAAATCTGCACAAACTCAACTGCTTCAAACAATAGCTAATTCAAACTATCAAATAATAATAGCTCAAGAACCCTACATTTATGAAAAAGAAGTTAGAGGCATTCCACTAACCTTTAAAACATTTTATAATATAAAGACTCTAATCATATTAAATGTTTAACAATAATAAACGCTCCTATAAACCCAATTACTTTACTCCTAGAAGACAACATAATAATCCTTCGGCTAAATCTTTCTCCTAATCCAATTCTAATCATCAATATCTATGCCTCACCAAACGAAGAATTAAAACCAATTTTAGATAAAATAAAACCCTTACTAGACAATTATCAAGATAGCCAGATCCTTTTAGCTGGCGATTTCAATGCTCAAAATATAACCTGGAATTACCAAACTATAAATAGTAGAGGAATTCTTTTAGAAAATTTTATTTCTTCTAACAATCTTAATATCCTAAATTCTCCCAACTGTCCTCCAACCTTCACTGGTCCAAACGGAATCGGTTGGCCAGACCTTTCCTTATCTAACGACTTACTTTTTCCTCACATTCAAGATTGGGTAGTAATCGAAAATATTTCATGTTCTGATCATAATTATATCGCCTTCAAAATTAAAAATCAAAATCAAATATGTTTTAACAAACGCTTCAACAGCAGAAAAAATGGGGAAAATTTATCAAATTAAACTAAATTCAAAAATACTAGAACCATTATTAACATCATGTAAAACAACTTCAGAACTAGACGTTTTAGCAGAGACATTATTGGAAATTTCTAAACAAAGTGCAGAAAAAACTTTAACTTATAGAAATCCAATCAAAATTTTTAAATTAAAATGGTGGAACTCTAACCTAAAAATCTTGAAAAACAAAACCAAAGCATTAAGAAGACGTTTTAAAAAAACCCAAGATCAAGAGGGAAAAAAATTCTTTATTATACAATATAAAAAATCAATAGCAAATTACAAAAAAGAAATTCTTCTAGCAAAACTTAAAAGTTGGCAAAATTATTGTTCTAATATAAATTCAGCCTACGGTATTCTACATAAATTAGCAACTAATAAAATTTTTAACCCCACAAACTACATACCTCTAAATTCTTCACAATTAAATTCTAACATCTCACATTCTTTATTCTCAGAATTATTAAATTACTCTTTTCCTGATGCCTCTTACTCAAACCAAATCTTATCAAACACATTAAACACAAACTTAGATCCTCCATTTACTAAAATAGAACTTTCAACTACTATCAAACACTTAATAAATCAAAAGCTCCAGGCCTGGACAGTATTGACAATGGTCTAATTAAACTTATATATATTGCAATTCCAGAACTCCTACTAAAATTTTATAATCTATGTTTAAAATTACATTATTTTCCCAAAGTTTTTAAAATCGGCCAGGTAATTTATTTCTTAAAAAAAGACAAACCTCCAAATAACCCTAGCTCTTATAGACCCATCTGTCTCCTGTCAGCAACAGGTAAAATTTTAGAACGTCTCTTAACAAATAGATTACAATTCCACATAGAAAAAAACAAAATTTTAAATGATTCCCAATTTGGCTTTCGCTCGAAAATTTCTACCGAAAATGCTTTCCTTAAAATTAAAGAACATATAGAAAAAAATAAAATAGAAGATAAATATACAGCATTAATAAGTATTGACATCGAAAAAGCATTCGACTCGCTTTGGTGGACTGGTTTAAAATTAACTTTAAATAATATAAATTTACCAATAAACATATTAAACTCTTTTTACAGCTTCCTCACTGACAGAGAACTTCACATCCTACATGATAATATTTATTTAAAGAAAAAACAAACAAAAGGTTGCCCTCAAGGCTCAATAAGTGGACCAATTTTATGGAACATCTATTTTAATGAAATAAATCAATTTAACTGGCCAACACATACAAACATTGTTACATTTGCAGATGACACATTATTTATTGTCTCTGGAGAAACAAAAGAAAAACTTAAAAACAATAGTAATCATACGTTAGCTTTATTTTCCGAACTTTGCAAAAAACTACAACTTAAAATATCACCCACTAAATCAAATATTCTAATTCTAGGTAAAAAATCCCACACCCTTAAATTTAACCCTAAAATAGTTTTTGAAAATCAAAGTTTAAAACATACTAAATTATTAAAATATTTGGGTCTACATATAGATAATAAACTTTCTTTTCTACCCCATATTCGAAATCTAAAACCAAAAATAATTTCAATTGCACAGAGATTGAAATCTATGTCCTCACTTAATTGGGGCCTAAAAGGAAAACTAATTAAAATAATTTATAACACAGTAATTTATAAAATAATTCTTTATGGAGCTGTACTCTGGTTCGATCCAATAAACCAACGAAAAATTAAACAACTTTTAATAATAGAAAGATATGTAACACTTCTAATAACCCGCAGCTTTCAAACCACACCAACTTTAGGACTGGAGCTGCTAGCTGGAATTCTACCCCTACCTCTTGTTGCAGAATTTGAATACCTTAAATCAAGACTTTTCCAACATCAGCTAAACATACTCGTCGGGAACACAACCATACCTCCAAAAATTGACAATAGACCGAAAAAGGAAGCAACACATCCAGCAGATTGGCTTAAGGGTTTAAGCATTTATCTAAATCATAATTCACCATCATCCAAGAATCCAATCCCAACCCAGTGGAATATTTTTACAGACGGCTCAAAAACTGAAAATAAAATTGGCGCAGCAATAGTAATCTATCAAAATAATATCCTAGTCAACTATGAACTCATCCATCTTCACAAGTGGAATTCAATTTTTCAAGCAAAAGCAATAGCAATTAAAAAAGCAATAGATTGGTTGGTTGGGTTTTATGGCGCAAGGTCCAAAATTGGACATACTGCGCCAAGAGTAAGTTTTTTATAGCTTTATTTTATGTTAATTTTTTTTATTTATTTAAAAATTATTTCTGTTTTTGTTAAACCCAAACACAAGCAACATTAAAAATTTTTTTTAAAGAAAAACAAAAAATTGGGTATATGTTATTTTAAAATCAAATTCTAAAATATAAAAGAGAAAATGAGTAATATATACAATTTTAAAATTTAAAATAAAAATTTAAATAAAATGTATAAAACCTATTGCCCTCAAGAAAGCGAATAGGTTTCTATGGGGTGGATCCCCTATTATGTCAGATAAAATTATAAAATCACTGTTAAAAAAGTGTAAACGTTGTTGGTTAAAATCATGACATGAAATTAAAATATGATAAACATTGAATGGTTCATCACACGCTTCACACCATGGATTTAATTCGCTTAAAAACAAATGTCTGTGTGTGAAACGTGTGTGTCCGATACGAAGGCGAGTCAATCTTACATCTGCACTTCGTAACGGTAAAACTGGTAATGAGATGAGAGATGTGAAAATGGTATGCAATTTGTTGCCAACCTGCAAGTTCCATGATTCCTGCCAAAGACTATATATAAAACTTTTTACATCTTTTCTCACATCTGAGAGAGGGACCGATGATAAAATTATGTCTGATGCAGCCTTTGCAGCTGCATCTGCTCTCTCATTTCCTTCAAGACCCATGTGGCTTGGTATCCAACAAAATACAATTTCTTTTCCCTTGCACGCAAGGGAATCCATTGCTTTGAAAATTCTCGACACAACAGGATGACAGGGAACACTATTGTTTTCCAAGGCTTCAATAATACTCATGCTGTCAGTGTAAATAAAATATTTATGATAATCATCTGTATTCACGTGCTGAAGCGCGTAGCAGATAGCGGTTGCTTCAGCAGTAAAGATGGAGCAGGATAAATGTAGGCTGTAGCTAAAAGACGTATTATTGATAAAAACTCCACAGCCCACATGTCCTGCGGATTTAGATCCATCCGTGAATACAGGTTTGTAAGATTGGTATTGACAGCGATGAGAATAGTATAGCTGCTGAAAAACAATAGGTGTTGTGTCGGATCTTCTAAATTGCGCAAAGGTATTTATAAAGGTATTTGTTGGTTCATACCAAGGAGGATAGAGAAACTGGTCAATAGACTCTATCCGAACATCACATAGGTCTGTGAGCCAGAGATGTGATATGACTCTTGGTAGAAAAGGAGGGATGCTCATTCGACGAGCATCATACAGTCTTTTAAGATATGCATCAGGAACCATAAAACGTAACGGATGATCAGGGGTCGACATAATCTTAGCATAATAACCGAGAGACTTCTGCATACGTCTCAGGTCTAACGGTAATTGATAACATACAGCGTATAGACTCTGGACGGGTGATGTGCGGAATGCACCAGAACATATCCTTAAAGCAGAGTGGTGAACTGTGTCCAGTCTTCGTAATATGGAAGATCTAGCCGATCCGTAAACAACACATTCGTAGTCAATGCGGAAAGAATCAATGACTGATAAATTCGAAGAAGTGATGAGCGATCTGCACCCCAAGATGTATTTGACAACACCCTGAGGATATTAAGCAATCGCTCACACTTCTTCCGCAGATATAAAACATGCGGTAGAAAGGTTAATTTTCGGTCAAAGATAATTCCCAGAAATTTTACTTCATTGACTACTGGTATCGGGATGTTATTGATATTTATAACTGGATTATTGTGAAGGCTAGTCTTTCTACAGAAGTGGACGCACTTACTCTTGCTTGATGATAAAGTATGGCCATTCTCAGCATACCATGCCGCAAGTTTGTTAACTGCTGTTTGCAGTTGTCTCTCAATTAATCGCATATTAGACCCCTGACATGATAATTGCAGGTCGTCAACATATAGTGTACCATTTATGGAAGGAGGTAATTGATGAAGGATGTTAATGATGAAAAGACTAAAAACAGTGACACTTAAAATGGAGCCTTGGGGAACACCCTCAGCTTGAATAAAAGTATTGGAAAGTACAGTTCCAATACGAACTTTAAAAACACGGGAGCTCAAAAAATTTTTCAGGAATATCGGGAGATTACCCCGAAAGCCAAAATCATATAGAAAACGGAGAATTCCATATCGCCAGGTACGGTCGTATGCTTTCTCGATGTCAAAGAAAATAGAGACCAGATGGTTCCTACGCACAAAAGCATTGCGGATTTGGGTCTCCAAATATGTGATATTATCAAGAGTGGATCTCCCTTTTCGGAAGTCACTCTGATTAATATGTATACATTTATTTTTTTCTAAGACATATACGAGACGGGCGTTGACCATACGTTCGAGAGTCTTACACAAGCAACTCGTCAGAGCAATTGGTCGATAATGTGAAGGGTCTGAAGGATCTTTACCATCCTTAAGAACCGGAATCACAATCGCTTCATTCCAAGCTAATGGAAATTTCTTTTCATTCCAGATCCTATTAAATAAAAGTAATATGTTCAATAGGGAGTCTGGACTTAAATTTCGAAGCATTTGATAGCTGATTCCGTCCGGTCCTGGACTGGTATCACGGGTCTGCTTTAATGCTCTCTTCAATTCCAACATCCGAAATTTACAGTTGTAAGGCAAGGCTTCACCATGGTTAAAACGAATTGGTATTCGCTCAGCACGACTCTTAGTCCTTAAGAAGGAAGGACTATAAGAGTCGTTGCTTAAGACGCTAGCAAAAGTTTCACCAAGGATATTAGCAATGTCTTCGGGAGAAGAGTATACAGCAGCTCCGGTTTTTAAAATAGGAATTGAAAAATCCTTATAAATCGCATTGGCTGCTTTCACTTTTCTCCACAACTGTTTACTAGATGTGGAAGATGTAATTGAAGATACATAGCGAGACCAGTATTCCTTCTGACTTCGACGACGAGCTCTGCGAGCTAGTGTTTTTGCTGTCTTAAATTCTTATAGATTCTCCGTTGTGGGGTATCTCCTAAATAACCCCCATAACTTCCTTTGTTTTCTATAAGTTTCTTGGCATTCTTTATTCCACTAAGGTTTGCAACGCCGTTTTGGTATAGAGGAACTTTTGGGTATTGTTAAATCAGCTGCATTTATAATTCTTTTAGTGACTTTTCTAACGGCTTCATCAATACTCTCGATCAAAACCATTTCATTATCAATAACTGCCAATTGTGTAAATGACGTCCAATCTGCCCGACTGTACACGTAAGTAGGTAGTTGGTTGGTTGGTTGGTTTTAGTGGCGCAAGGTCCAAGTAAGGACAAGCTGCGCCAAAAGCATATTTTAATATCTTTATTTATTAATTTTCTTATTTATTTATTTTCAATTTTTTTTTACTTTGAGACCAATCAACTCCTATAACACATTTAAAATTATTTGCAATGTTAAAAATTATAAATTAAAATATTAATAGACAAATACCCAACATACAACACAAATAATTATGATTTAAATAGCTAAAATAGAGACTAAACTAAATCAGAGAAACATTATGTTTATGATGAAAATTGTTTGCATTTAAAATTATATAAGATCTATAAAACCAATACATCTTAAAAATGCGAAAATATTTTGATGCGGAGGTTCGCCCAGCAAATCTCGCATCGTTAAAAGATCAGTCTTAAAAAATTTAAAACGATGATAGTTAAAATCAGGACATGAAATTAAAATATGAAATACAGTGTATGGTTCATCACACGTCTCACACCAAGGTTTTAATTCATTTAAAAATAAATGCTTATGAGTGAAACGTGTGTGTGTCCAATACGAAGGCGGGTTAATTTAACATCCGCACTTCGTAAAGGTAAAACTGAAAATGAGATGATATATGAAGTTATGGTATACAGTTTGTTGCTGACCTGCATTTTCCACGATTCCTTCCATAGTTGATGTACAAAACTCTTTACACCCCTTCTCACATCACAAAACGGAATAGAAGGCTGAAGTGGAGTATATGCAGACTTTGCAGCTGCATCAGCCCTCTCGTTACCATCAAGACCTACATGTCCTGGGATCCAACAAATGATGATATCGAATCCCTTGCATTTCAGAGAGTCTAAGGTTAAAAAAATCTCCGACACAACAGGATGAAAGTTGATATTAATGTTCTCCACTGCTTCTAAAACACTCAGGCTGTCAGTGTATATACAAAATTTATTTGAGCGTTTACCACCCACATACTGAAGCGCACATAATACAGCAGTTGCTTCAGCAGTGAAGATGGAGCAGGACATATTGAGGCTGTAACTAAGAGAAATATTATCTATATAAACTCCACAGCCAACATGTCCTGCAGATTTTGATCCATCTGTAAATATAGGTTGGTTGGTTGGTTGGTTGGTTTTTATGGCGCAAGGTCCAGACAAGGACAAGCTGCGCCAAACACAAGGTAGCTTACACCAGTTTTTTAAACCCATTAAAAGTATAAAATAATAATATAGTTAAAATGTACATTAAAAGTATAAAATAGAAATATAGTTAAAATGTATATTAAGGGTATAAAATATAAATATAGTTAAAATGTATATTAAAAGTCTGTAAAATATACAATATACACATGTATAAAATTAAAAATTTTATATTCAAGTAAAATATCTCTAAATCAGATAAAATTCATAAATCCTATGTCTTTTAAAAACGCAAATAGGTTGCAATGGGGTGGTTCCCCAAGCAGATCTTCTAATGTTAAAATGTTACTATTAAAATATCTAAAACGCTGATGGTTAAAATCTGGGCATACAATTAAAATGTGATATACTGTAAATGGTTCATCACACTTTTCACACCATGGTTGGAGATCACTCAAGATCAAATGCTTGTGGGTGAAACGCGTGTGACCAATTCGAAGGCGAGTCAGTCTGACGTCTGCGCTTCGTGGAGATAAAACAGATAATGGAATGATGTATGAAAATATGGAATAGAGTTTGTTGCTGACTTGCAGGTCCCAGGATTCCTGCCAAAGAGAATATATGAAATGTTTGAATCCTTTTCTCATGTCCATTGATGGTATTGAAGGCAAAATGGAAGTAGCTGCAGATTTAGCGGCAGCATCAGCTTTCTCATTGCCATCTATTCCTATGTGGCTTGGTATCCAACAAAACAGTATCTCAAATCCCTTGTTAGTAACAGTATCAATTAATTTGAATATCTTAGACACAACTGGATGGCAATTATAGTTGTTATTCCTCAAAGCTTCTAATACACTCATACTGTCAGTGTACACACAAAATTTACGTTCATTTTTAATTGTTACCAACTGAAGTGCTCGGTATATAGCCGTAGCCTCAGCAGTGAAGATGGAGCAGGATTTGTGAAGGCTATAACTGTAGAAGGTATCATCAAGGTAAACTCCACAGCCAACTGAACCTGGACATTTGGATCCATCCGTAAATACTGGAGTGTATATAGTGTACTGACAGCGATGGAATGAATAAAGCTGTTGAAGAATAGCAGTACTTGTGTCTGATTTTTTATTCTTACCAAAGGGATTTAACACAGTTATGTGTGGATTGTACCAAGGTGAATGTTCGTAAAGGTCGGTAGACTCGATTCGGACATCACATAGGTCAGACAGCAAAATAATAGATTTAATACGACATAGAAAAGGTTGAATGCTTGATGGTCTAGCATTATATAATCTCTTAAGAGCAGCACTTGGAATCGTGGAATGCAAGGGATGATGAGGTGAGGACATGATTTTTGAATAATAATTAAGAGACAGCTGTATCCGCCGCAGGTCTAATGGTAATTGTTGGCAGATTACATATAGACTCTGGACGGGTGATGTACGAAATGCTCCACAGCAAATCCTTAAAGCAGAGTGGTGGACGGTATCCAATCTACGTAAAATGGAAGATCTAGCCGATCCATAAGCAACACAACCATAGTCAATACGAGATAAAATGATTGATTGGTAAATTCGGAGCAATGAAGTGCGATCTGCACCCCAAAATGTATTAGACAACACCTTGAGGATATTGAGCATTCGCTCGCACTTCTTCCGCAAATATAAAGTATGCGGAAGGAAAGTTAACTTCTTATCGAAAATTACCCCGAGGAATTTTATCTCGTTGACCACAGGAATAGGTCTATTGCTTATGTGAAGCACAGGATCGGGATGAAGACTAGTTTTCCTACAGAAATGGACACAGTGACTCTTACTAGGAGATATACTAAGACCATTTCGTTCACACCAACTAGTTAGATTGTTTACAGCTGTTTGCAATTGTCTCTCAATTATATTCATGTTTGAACCCTGATATGAAATTTGTAAGTCATCAACATATAAATTCCTATGAACTGAAGATGGTAACTGATGAAGTATGTTATTGATGAAAAGGTTAAAAAGGGTTACGCTTAAAACGCTACCTTGAGGGACACCCTCAGCTTGAGTAAAAGTATTGGAAACTGTTCTTCCAATACGTACTTTAAATAGCCTAGTAGCTAGAAAATTCTGTATAAATATTGGAAGATTACCCTTAAATCCAAGATTATGCATATTGCGGAGAATGCCAAAACGCCACGTACGATCGTATGCTTTCTCAATATCGAAGAAAATTGCAACAAGATGGTTTCTCCTCACGAAAGCATTTCGAATTTGGGATTCCAGATCTACTATGTTGTCGATAGTGGATCGTCCTCTTCGAAATCCGCTTTGTTGAAGGGGTATGCAATTATTCTTCTCTAAGATGTAAATGAGTCTAGCATTGACCATACGCTCAAACATTTTGCACAAGCAACTCGTGAGAGCTATTGGACGATAACTCAGAGGGTCAGATGAATCTTTGCCAGGTTTCAATATTGGAATCACTATCGCTTCCCTCCATGAGGTAGGATAAGCATGCTCAGTCCAGATTCTATTAAACAATGAAAGTATGTTTAATAAAGAATCATGATTTAAATGACGGAGCATTTGATATGAGATTCCATCTGGTCCTGGGCTAGTGTCGTTTGCTTTAGATAAAGCAGTCTTCAACTCTGACAATTCAAAATCACAATTATATGGTAGATTATGTCGATCATGAAACCTTAGATGTGTCCGCTCAGCAATTCGTTTAATCCTTAGAAAAGTAGGATTATATGAATCCGAGCTGGAAACACTAGCAAAGGTTTCACCGATAACATTAGCAATATCTACCGCTGAGGAGTGTATTGCAGCTCCGGTTTTTAATACAGGAATGGAATAATCCTGATAAATACCATTGGCTGCTTTAACTTTCCTCCATAATTGTTTACTTGTTGTCGATGAATTGATTGATGACACGTAGCGAATCCAAGATTCTCTTTGACTCTGACGTCTAACTTTTCGAGCTTGAGCTTTGGCTTTTTTAAATGCAACCAGATTCTCCGTAGTAGGGTATCTTCGAAATATATTCCATTGCTTCCTTTGTTTCTTATAAGAGAGTTGGCATGTTTCATTCCACCAAGGTTTCCTGTGTTTATGAGGAATGATGGAATTTTTAGGGATGGCAACATCCGCAGCTCGGATTATTGTGTCGGTGACATATTTAACGGCATCATCTATCACATCTGTCTTAACTCTTGTCTCACTGATCACAGCCAATTGCGTGAAAAATGTCCAATCGGCTCGACTGTACACATAATTAGGTGGTTTGTGACGCACACTTACTTCCAGCCTGAGACACGATTAGAGGGAAATGATCACTATTATAGAGGTCATTTCCAACAGCAAAATTCAGCAATGGCAGGAGTGATGGAGAACAAATAGCTAAGTCAAGAGAGTGAAATGTCCGTGATGGTTCATGAAAATAAGTCTTCTCGTCGGTATTCAGCAGACAGAGGCAATTGTCAGAAATTAATTTTTCTATCTGACGACCGCGAGAATTCGTATCATCACTACCCCACAGAGGACTATGTCCGTTAAAATCACCAAGCAATAAAAATGGAGCTGGGAGTTGATCAAGTAAGTCGTTTAGTTCCTCCTCTTGGATGACATCATTCGGTGGTAAGTAGAGGCTACAAACTGTAATCAGACACGCGGTGTGAATTCTCACAGCAACAGCCTGGAGTGTAGTTCTTAACTGATATGCTGTACTGGAATAATTGTTTGATGTAAATATACAAACGCCACCAGACACAGCAGCATCACCACCATTATCCTTTCTGTAGCATTGAAACCCACGCATTTTGGTGATGATATTGGGCTTCAGGAATGTTTCCTGGAGTGCCACACATGCAGGGTTATAGGCTGACATAATAGATCTGATATCATCAATTCGAGGCTTAAAACCACGACAATTCCATGAAACAAAGGAAGTCATTAATGGAATACAGTCTAACCATTGTCACTATTGCTCAGTGTCATCTCAGATGAATCTTCCAATATGAAATCATCATCTGAAGGATGCAGTTTGACAGTGTCTGCATCCATAGACAGAAGAGCTTTTCTGGCAGTTAACGAAGACTTTCGAATGCCTTCCTTGGCCAGTTTTAATTTTCTAGCCTTTGTTGCTTTGATTTCGCCAAAGCTGATTTGGCGATTATAGGTGTACCAATATCTGTTGTTTTTTGCTTTGAGAGCAAGCTAAATGTCGAAACAGAATTTGTCTCTGTTTGGGTGCTGCAGGATCGGGTTACTTTTTTTGTTATATTTGCATAACTTACACCAGGAGCGGGAGTACGGGAATTAACTAATCGGCGAGCTTCTAAATAGGAAACATTGTTCTTGGATTTTGATGGTAACAATTTCCTTTTCCTGTTGCCAAACGGGACAAGATCTAGAATATGAAGTGTGGTTACCTTTACAGTTGACACACACTTCTTTTGCTTCGCAGGTAGTACTTTCATGGCCAACGTCAGAACAACGGGCACATGTGAGTTTTCCTCTGCAAGCCATTTTAGAGTGTCCAAATCGTTGGCAATGGAAGCATCTAAGCGGATTAGGATAAATGGCCGTACTGAACATCGCATATAAGCCACTTTAATATTTTGTGGCAAGTCTGGTGTAGAGAATGTCAAAATGAGATGCTTTGTGTTTAAAACAATGCCATCTCTCTTCATCGTGATTCTTTTCACACTGCAGACTTTTTGGCTTTTTAAATTTTCCAGTATTTCATCGGTGGGCGTGTGAAACAAGTCCTCCGATGAAATAACACCTCGTGAAAAATTTAAATTCCTATGAGGTTCGACGGTTATTGCTATGTCACCAATTTTTTTCATGCTCTGTATCATTATAGATTGCTTTTCGGTAGCAGTTTCTACTTACAGAACACCCGATCGCAACTTCTTTATTGACTTAACTTCTCCAAGATATGAGGTTAAGCCCTTTTCAATGAGAAAAGGAGAAACATATTCAAAGTTGTTCCCAATTCTTTGCACAACAAAATATTTTGCACTGCAAGTTTCCATTTGTTGCTCCCGAGGGAGTGAAGAGAAAGTTTTTTTATCCATTTAGGATGAGAATATAAATTCGGGGACTAGACGGCACCACCCACCACGGAGCCCTACGAGGGGATACAGGTTATTGTACCAGTGCTAGTCAGTCCCTATACGCTCACAGTACATCCCTGAAGTGGACTCCACCCTTAACGAGTCACCCAGTAGATGTACCGATCGCTTGATCCATAAAGCCGATTGATGTGCTGAGGACCACAACACACCTCCCGTTTACCTGAAGCAGAGGCCAAAGCAATGTGTTGGTCTCAGGAGGCCTCAATTACCAGGATCCTCCTTTCCAGGGACACGGGTCTCCACGCACGGCAAACACGTGGGTGATTTAGTTCCCAGGAGTAGCTAATAGCAACAGAGCGGCGAAAGCTACTCAAGGGGAGCCCTCAACCTCTTTCGAGGAAACCACAACGAGGGAGAAAAGGAAGGAAAAGCAGAAGAGTAGAGGAGAGAAGAAAATATAGAAGAGGAAAGATCACTAGGGTACCTCGGGATTGTGACACCCGTGTTTACCTAAAGAAGGTAAACCCCCTGAGGGGAAATATAGGTTGGTAAGAATCAAACTGACAGCGATGAGAAGAATAGAGCTGATGGAAAACAACAGGAGATGTGTCCGATTTTTTGAACTGTGCAAAGGGATTGATTACTTTACATTGTGGCTCATACCGGGAGGATGTGAAGTTCTATTTATGGTAGTCATGCGAACATCCTGTAGGTCAGACAATAAGAGATGATATTTTTATTCTGATGAGAAAAGGTGGAATGCTCCTTGGACGAGCATTATAAAGTCTTATAAGAGCAGATGAAGGAATCATGGAATGTAATGGATGATGAGGGTCAGACATGATCTTAGCATAATAATTGAGAGACTGCTGCATTCGTCTCAGGTCCAAAGGCAATTGTTTGCAAATTGCATAAAGACTCTGGACAGGTGATGTGCGAAATGCGCCTGAACATATCCTCAAAGCAGAGTGATGAACAGTGTTCAATCTGCATAAAACAGAATGTCTAGCTGATCCATAAACAACACAACTGTAGTCAATGCGTGATAAAATTAGTGATTGATATATTCGAAGTAGTGATGTGCGATCAGCACCCCAGGATGTGTTTGAAAGCACCCTGAGGATATTGAGCGTTCGTTCACACTTTTTCCGCAGATTTAAGACATGCGGAAGGAACGTTAATTTTCGATCGAATATTACACCAAGAAATTTCACCTCGCTGACTACATGAATAATTGTGTTGTCAATCGAAATTACTGGATCACTGTGAATACTAGTTTTCCTGCAGAAGTGGACACATCTACTCTTGCTAGGAGAAAGAGTATGGCCATTCTCAGCACACCATGCAGCAAGTTTGTTAACAGCTGTTTGTAGTTGTCTCTCAATTAAACGCATATTTGACCCTTCACAAGATATTTGCAAGTCATCAACGTACAATGTACCATAAACAGAAGGTGATAATTTATGGAGTATGTTGCTAATATGAAGGATAAAAAGGGTGACACTCAATATACAACCTTGAGGTACACCTTCAACTTGATTAAAATAAATAGAATAAAATGTTCCTATTCGAACTTTAAAAACACGGGAGCGTAAAAATTTTTTCAGGAATATCGGAAGATTACCCCGAAAGCCAAAATCATATAATGAACGGAGAATTTCATAACGCCATGTACGGTTGTATGCCTTCTCGATGTCAAAGAAGATGGAGACCATATGGTTCCTCCGCAAAAAAGCATTGCGGATTTGGGTCTCCAAATATGTGATATTATCAAGAGTGGATCTCCCTTTTCGGAAGCCACTCTGATTGATATGTATACAATTATTTTTTTCTAAGACATATACGAGACGGGCGTTGACCATACGTTCGAGAGTCTTACACAAGCAACTCGTCAGAGCTATTGGTCGATAATTTGAAGGATCTGAAGGCTCCTTACCAGCCTTAAGGATCGGAATCTCTATTGCTTCACTCCGAAGTGATGGGAATTTATTCTCAGTCCAGATCCTATTAAACAAAATTAATAAATTCGATAAGGAATCTGGACTTAAAGTTCGAAGCATATCATAGCTGATTCCATCAGGTCCTGGACTGGTATTACTGGCCTGCTGTAATGCTCTCTTCAATTCCAACATCCGAAATTCACAGTTGTAAGGCAAAGCTTGTCCATGGTTGAAACGA
Organism: Latrodectus elegans; assembly: GCA_030067965.1. Classification (NCBI taxonomy): domain Eukaryota; kingdom Metazoa; phylum Arthropoda; class Arachnida; order Araneae; family Theridiidae; genus Latrodectus; species Latrodectus elegans. The sequence goes on along the minus strand of JAHZMJ010000142.1, from coordinate 85,304 downwards.
ATTGGTGTTCGCTCAGCACGACTCTTTGTCCGTAAAAACGAAGGACTAAAAGAATCGTTGCTTGAGACTTTAGCAAAGGTTTCACCAAGTACGTTAGCGATGTCCTTAGGAGAAGAGTGTACAGCAGCTCCGGATTTCAAAATAGGAATGGAAAATTCTCTATAAATTCCATTGGCTTCTTTCACGCTTCTCCACAACTGCTTACTGGATGTGGAAGAAATAATTGAGGACACATAGCGAGACCAGGATTCTTTCTGACTTCGACGACTAGTTCTGCGAGCTAATGCTTTTGCTCTCTTAAAGGCTATAAAATTCTCCGTTGTGGGGTATCTTCTGAATAACCCCCATAACTTCCTCTGTTTCTTATAGGTTTTTTGACATTCATTATTCCAGCAAGGTTTGCAACGCCTGTGTGGTATAGGGGAACTCTTATGTATTGATGAATCAGCTGCATTAATAATCGTTTCGGTGACTTTACATACGGCATCATCAATCTCAGCGATCGTAACCATTTTCTTATCAATATCTGCCAATTGTGTAAATAACGTCCAATCTGCCCGACTGTACACGTAAGTAGGTAGACGTTGTACTACACTACTACCTCCAGTCTGGGAGATGACGAGAGGAAAATAATCGCTATTGTGCAGATCATTTCCTACTTTTAAATTTAACAATGGCAGCATTGATGGTGAACAAATAGCAAGATCGAGAGAATGAAAAGTTCTCGTAGGTACATGGAAATATGTCTTCTCGTCGGTATTAAGCAGACAGAGACTATTATCTGAAATAAACCGCTCTATCTGCCGACCGCGAGAATTAGTATCATCACTTCCCCACAAAGAACTATGGCCGTTAAAGTCACCTAACAACAGAAATGGAGTTGGTAGCTGATCCATTAATGCATCGAGTTCCTCTTGGCGGATGACATTTTGTGGTGGTAAATATAAACTACAGACTGTTAATCAGCGTGAAGTATGTATTCTTACAGCTACAGCCTGTAGAGTAGTATTTAATGCATGGGCAGTGCTGGGGTAAGCATTAGATGTTAATATACAAACACCTCCAGACACTGCACCTTCGTCATCACAGTCCTTTCTAAAGCTTTTAAACCCACGCATGGAAAAATTACTGCTAGACTTCAGGAAGGTTTCCTGAAGTGCAACACATGCGGGGTTATAGGCTGAAATTATTGACTTGATGTCATCATGATGTGAAAGCAAACCATGGCAGTTCCAGGAAACAAAGGAAGTTACCGTTTAGTTTGAAAATCTCCTTTCTCTGAGCTGGAAAGCGTGTCATCTGACATCTCCTCGAGCGATAAGTCTTCGTCCGAGGGATGCAAAGAAACAGCGTCAGCCTCCAGGGACAAGGCTTTACGGGTGGATATAGAGGTTTTAGAAGAACCCTCTCTTGATGATTTTAATTTATAAGCCTTTATCGCTTTTGACTTGGCTAAAGGAGCTTTTCTTTTAGTAGTCGATGTAGAAACTGATTTTGACCCTTTTATTTGTGTAATTTGGGGTAATTTGATCAGGAGGAGTGACACCGATTCCGTTTGGGTGCTTATTGATCTGGTGATTTTCTTTGTTGCAGCTGCATACCTAACTCCAGATTTGGGATAACGTAAATCAACCTGTCGCCTCGCCTCAGGGTATGAGCAATTTTTAGTAATTTTTACAGTGGTTATTTCTTTTTCAAGTGCCCATTGCGGACAATTTCGAGAATAGGAGGGATGGTCACAGTGACAGTTGACACATCTGTCCTTCGCTGTACAGTTCGAGTTATCGTGGCCAACTGCTGCGCAACGTGCGCAAGTCAGTTTGCCCCTGCAAGCGTTCTGCGAATGTCCAATACGTTGGCACTTGAAACATCGCATTGGATTTGGGATGTATGGCCTGACGGATAAATTCAAATAGGCTGCTTTTATATTTTGCGGAAGGTCTGGGGACGCAAAGGTCAGAGTGAGATGCTTAGTGTCGATGTACTTTCCATCAATTCTGACTCTTATACGTTCAACACCACAGACCTTCTGATCCTGCAGATTTTCTAAAATTTCATCCGTCGGCGTATTTTCCAAATCCCTTGCGGAAATAACACCACGAGAAAAATTGAGGCTACTATGAGGCAAGACAGTTACTTCCAGGTTAGCAAGCAGCCGAATGTTGCTAATGGTTTTAGCTTGAGTGGAATTTGAAATTTCAACTAGCAAGTCACCAGATCGAATTTTTCGTATAGTTTTGACTTCCCCTACAGTTCCCGATATTCCTTTCTGAATTAGAAAGGGGGATACATTTTCAAAAGTTCCCTCCTTTCTTTTAATAGTAAAAAATTTATTATTAGAAAATTGAAAAAGTTGCTCCCGTGGGAGAAAAGAATTTTTTTTCTTTCCATAAGTAATTTTAAAATTTCGGGACCTGACCGCACCACCCACCACCGAGTCCAACAAGGGGATGCAGACCAGCTGCACCAGTGCTAGCCAGGTCCTATACGCTCACAGTACATCCCTGAGGTGGCCTCCACCCTTAACGAGTCACCCAGTAGATGTACCGATAGCTTGACCCATAAAGCCGATTGATGTGCTGAGGACCACAACTCACCTCCCGTTTACCTGAAGCAGAGGCAAAATAATGTGTTGGTCTCTGGGGCCCTCAATTACCAGGACCCTCCTTTCCAGGGACACGGGTCTCCACGCACGGCAAACACGTGGGTGATTTAGTCCTCAAGAGTAGCTAATAGCAACAGAGTTGCGAAAGCTCCGAATTCATTGCTCCGAATTTACCAATCAATCATTTTATCTCGTATTGACTATGGTTGTGTTGCTTATGGATCGGCTACATCTTCCATTTTACGTAGATTGGATACCGTCCACCACTATGCTTTAAGGATTTGCTGTGGAGCATTTCGTACATCACCCGTCCAGAGTCTATATGTTGGTTGGTTGGTTGGTTGGTTTTTATGGCGCAAGGTCCAGACAAGGACAAGCTGCGCCAAACACAAGATAGCTTACACCAGTTTTTTAAACCCATTAAAAGTATAAAATAATAATATAGTTAAAATGCACATTAAAAGTACAAAATAGAAATATAGTTAAAATGTATATTAAAGGTATAAAATAGAAATATAGGTAAAATGTATATTAAAGGTATAAAATAGAAATATAGTTAAAATGTATATTAAAAGTTTGTAAACATACAATATACACATGTATAAAATTAAAAATTTTATATTTAAGTAAAATATTTCTAAATCAGATAAAATTCATAAATCCTATGTCTTTTAAAAACGCAAATAGGTTGCAATGGGGTGGTTCCCCAAGCAGATCTTCAAATGTCAAAATGTTACCATTAAAATATCTAAAACGCTGAAGGTTAAAATCTGGGCACACAATTAAAATATGATATACTGTAAAAGGTTCATCACACTTTTCACACCATGGTTGGAGATCACTTAAAATTAAATGTTTGTGGGTGAAGCGTGTGTGACCTATTCGAAGGCGAGTCAGTCTAACATCTGCACTTAGTGGAGATAAAACAGATAATGGAATGATGTTTGAAAATATGGAATGGAGTTTGTTGCTGACTTGCAGGTCCCAGGATTCCTTCCAAAGAGAATATATGAAATGTTTGAATCCTTTTCTCATGTCCATTGATGGTATTGAAGGCAAAATGGAAGTAGCTGCAGATTTAGCGGCAGCATCAGCTTTCTCATTGCCATCTATACCTATGTGGCTTGGTACCCAACAAAACAGTATGTCAAATCCCTTGTAGGTAACACTATCAATTAATTTGAATATCTTAGACACAACTGGATGGCAATTATAGTTGTTATTCCTCAAAGTTTCTAATACACTCATACTGTCAGTGTACACACAGAATTTACGTTCATTTTTAGTTGTTACCAACTGAAGTGCTCGGTATATAGCCGTAGCCTCAGCAGTGAAGATGGAACAGGATTTGTGAAGGCTATAACTGTAGGAGGTATCATCAAGATAAACTCCACAGCCAACTGATCCTGGACATTTGGATCCATCCGTAAATACTGGAGTGTACATAGTATACTGACAGCGATGGAATGAATAAAGCTGTTGAAGAATAGCAGTATTTGTGTCTGATTTTTTATTCTTACCAAAGGGATTTAACACAGTAATGTGTGGATTGTACCAAGGTGAATGTGCGTAAAGGTCGGTAGACTCGATTCGGACATCACATAGGTCAGACAGCAAAATAATAGATTTCATATTACAGAGAAAAGGTTGAATGCTTGATGGTCTAGCATTATATACTCTCTTAAGAGCAGCACTTGGAATCGTGGAACGTAAGGGATGATGAGGAGTGGATATGATTTTAGAATAATAATTAAGAGGCAGCTGCATCCGCCGCAGGTCTAATGGTAATTGTTGGCAAATTACATATAGACTCTGGACGGGTGATGTACGAAATGCTCCACAGCAAATCCTTAAAGCAGAGTGGTGGACGGTATCCAATCTACGTAAAATGGAACATCTAGCCGATCCATAAGCAACACAACCATAGTCAATACGAGATAAAATGATTGATTGATAAATTCGGAGTAATGAAGTGCGATCTGCACCCCAAAATGTATTAGACAACACATTGAGGATATTGAGCAATCGCTCGCACTTCTTCCGCAGATATAAAGTATGCGGAAGGAAAGTTAACTTCTTATCGAAAATTACCCCGAGGAATTTTATCTCGTTGACCACAGGAATAGGTCTATTGCTTATGTGAAGCACAGGATCGGGATGAAGACTAGTTTTCCTACAGAAATGGACACAGTGACTCTTACTAGGAGATATACTAAGACCATTTCGTTCACACCAACTAGTTAGATTGTTTACAGCTGTTTGCAATTGTCTCTCAATTATATTCATGTTTGAACCCTGATATGAAATTTGTAAATCATCAACATATAAATTCCTATGAACTGAAGATGGTAACTGATGAAGTATGTTATTGATGAAAAGGTTAAAAAGGGTTACGCTTAAAACGTTACCTTGAGGGACACCCTCAGCTTGAGTAAAAGTATTGGAAACTGTATTTCCAATACGTACTTTAAATAGCCTAGTAGCTAGAAAATGCTGTATAAATATTGGAAGATTACCCTTAAATCCAAGATTATGCATATTGCGGAGAACGCCAAAACGCCACGTACGATCGTATGCTTTCTCAATATCGAAGAAAATTGCAACAAGATGGTTTCTCCTCACGAAAGCATTTCGAATTTGGGATTCCAGATCTACTATGTTGTCAATAGTGGATCGTCCTTTTCGAAATCCGCTTTGTTGAAGGGGTATGCAATTATTCTTCTCTAAGATGTAAATGAGTCTAGCATTGACCATACGCTCAAACATTTTGCACAAGCAACTCGTGAGAGCTATTGGACGATAACTCAGAGGGTCAGATAAATCTTTGCCAGGTTTCATTATTGGAATCACTATCGCTTCTCTCCATGACGTAGGATAAGCATGCTCAATCCAGATTCTATTAAACAGTGAAAGTATGTTTAATAAAGAATCATGATTTAAATGACGGAGCATTTGATACGAGATTCCATCTGGTCCTGGGCTAGTGTCGTTTGCTTTAGATAAAGCAGCCTTCAATTCTGACAATTCAAAATCACAATTATATGGTAGATTATGTCGATCATGAAAGCTTAGACGTGTCCACTCAGCGATTCTTTTAATCCTTAGAAAAGTAGGATTATATGAATCAGAGCTGGAAACACTAGCAAAGGTTTCACCGATGACATTAGCAATATCTACCGCTGAGGAGTGTATTGCAGCTCCGGTTTTTAATACAGGAATGGAATAATCCTGATAAATACCATTAGTTGCTTTAACTTTCCTCCATAATTGCTTACTTGTTATCGTTGAATTGATTGACGACACATAGCGAATCCAAGATTCTCTTTGACTCTGACGTCTAACTCTTCGAGCTTGAGCTTTGGCTTTTTTAAAAGCAACCAGATTCTCCGTAGTAGGGTATCTTCTGAATATATTCCATTGCTTCCTTTGTTTCTTATAGGAGAGTTGACACTTTTCATTCCACCAAGGTTTCCTGTGTTTATGTGGAATGATGGAATATTTAGGGATAGCAACATCCGCAGCTCGGATTATTGTGTCGGTGACATATTTAACGGCATCATCTATCATATCTGTCTTAACTCTTGTCTCACTGATCACAGCCAATTGCATGAAAAGTGTCCAATCGGCTCGACTGTACACGTAACTAGGTGGGTTGTGACACACACTATTACTTCCAGCCTGAGTCACGATTAGAGGGAAATGATCACTGTTATAGAGGTCATTTCCAACAGCAAAATTCAGCAATGGCAGGAGTGATGGAGAACAAATAGCTAAGTCAAGAGAGTGAAATGTCCGTGATGGTTCATGAAAATAAGTCTTCTCGTCGGTATTTAGCAGACAGAGGCAATTGTCAAAAATTAACTTTTCTATCTGACGACCGCGAGAATTCGTATCATCACTACCCCACAGAGGACTATGTCCGTTAAAATCACCAAGCAATAAAAATGGAGCTGGGAGTTGATCAAGTAAGTCATTTAGTTCCTCCTCTTGGATGACATCATTCGGTGGTAAGTAGAGGCTACAAACTGTAATCAGACACGCGGTGTGAACTCTCACAGCAACAGCCTGGAGTGTAGTTCTTAACTGATGTGCTGTACTGGGATAATTGTTTGATGTAAATATACGTTGGTTGGTTGGTTGGTTGGTTTTTATGGCGCAAGGTCCAGACAAGGACAAGCTGCGCCAAACACAAGGTAGCTTACACCAGTTTTTTAAACTCATTAAAAGTATAAAATAATAATATAGTTAAAATGTACATTAAAAGTATAAAATAGAAATATAGTTAAAATGTATATTAAGGGTATAAAATATAAATATAGTTAAAATGTATATTAAAAGTCTGTAAAATATACAATATACACATGTATAAAATTAAAAATTTTATATTCAAGTAAAATATCTCTAAATCAGATAAAATTCATAAATCCTATGTCTTTTAAAAACGCAAATAGGTTGCAATGGGGTGGTTCCCCAAGCAGATCTTCTAATGTTAAAATGTTACTATTAAAATATCTAAAACGCTGATGGTTAAAATCTGGGCATACAATTAAAATGTGATATACTGTAATAGGTTCATCACACTTTTCACACCATGGTTGGAGATCACTCAAGATCAAATGCTTGTGGGTGAAACGCGTGTGACCAATTCGAAGGCGAGTCAGTCTGACGTCTGCGCTTCGTGGAGATAAAACAGATAATGGAATGATGTATGAAAATATGGAATAGAGTTTGTTGCTGACTTGCAGGTCCCAGGATTCCTGCCAAAGAGAATATATGAAATGTTTGAATCCTTTTCTCATGTCCATTGATGGTATTGAAGGCAAAATGGAAGTAGCTGCAGATTTAGCGGCAGCATCAGCTTTCTCATTGCCATCTATACCTATGTGGCTTGGTACCCAACAAAACAGTATCTCAAATCCCTTGTTAGTAACAGTATCAATTAATTTGAATATCTTAGACACAACTGGATGGCAATTATAGTTGTTATTCCTCAAAGCTTCTAATACACTCATACTGTCAGTGTACACACAGAATTTACGTTCATTTTTAGTTTGTAGTAGCTGAAGTGCTCGGTATAAAGCTGTAGCCTCAGCGGTGAAGATGGTGCAGGATTTATGAAGGCTATAACTGTACGAGGTATCATCAAGATACACTCCACAACCAACTGATCCTGGACATTTGGATCCATCCGTAAATACTGGAGTGTACATAGTATACTGACAGCGATGGAATGAATAAAGCTGTTGAAGAATAGCAATATTTGTGTCTGATTTTTTATTACTTCCAAAGGGATTCAGTACAATAATGTGTGGATCATACCAAGGGGGATATGCGAAAAGGTCGGTAGACTCGATTCGGACATCACATAGGTCAGAAAGCCAAATAATGGATTTAATACGAGAGAGAAAAGGTTGAATGCTTGATGGTCTAGCATTATATAATCTCTTAAGAGCAGCACTTGGAATCGTGGAACGCAAGGGATGATGAAGTGAGGATATGATTTTTGAATAATAATTAAGAGACAGCTGCATCCGTCGCAGGTCTAATGGCAACTGTTGGCAGATTACATATAGACTCTGGACGGGTGATGTGCGAAAAGCTCCACAGCATATCCTTAAAGCAGTATGATGAACAGTGTCCAATCTGCGTAAGATGGAGAGTCTAGCTGATCCATAAGCAACACAGCCGTAGTCAATTCGAGATAAAATTACAGACTGATAAATTCTTAGGAGTGATGTGCGATCTGCACCCCAAGATGTATTCGAAAGCACTTTGAGGATGTTAAGCAGTCGCTCACATTTCTTCCGCAGATGTAAAACATGCGGAAGGAAAGTTAACTTCTTGTCAAAAATCACGCCAAAGAATTTTATCTCACTGACTACAGGAATGGGTCTATTATTTATATGAAGCACAGGATCATTATGGTAGCTAGTTTTCCTACAGAAATGGACACAGCAACTCTTACTAGGAGATATACTAAGACCATTCCGTTCACACCAAGTGGTTAAATTATTTACAGCTGTTTGCAATTGTCTCTCAATTATATTCATGTTTGAACCCTGATATGAAATTTGTAAGTCATCAACATACAAAGTGCCATGAACAGAAGATGGTAATTGATGGAGTATGTCACTGATGAAAAGGTTAAAAAGGGTTACGCTTAAAATGCTACCTTGAGGGACACCCTCAGCTTGACTAAAAGTATTGGAAATTGTAGTTCCAACGCGCACTTTAAAAACGCGTGAGGCCAGAAAATTTTGGATAAATATTGGAAGATTACCCTTAAAACCAAGATTATGCAGAGTACGGAGAAAACCATAGCGCCATGTACGATCATATGCTTTCTCAACGTCGAAGAAAATTGCAACGAGATGGTTTCTCCTCACGAAAGCATTTCGAATTCGGGATTCTAGATCTACTATGTTATCTATAGTGGATCGTCCTCTTCGAAATCCGCTTTGATGAAGATGTATACAATTATTCTTCTCTAAGACGTAAATGAGTCTAGCATTGACCATACGCTCAAATGTTTTGCATAAGCAACTCGTAAGAGCTATTGGACGATAACTCAGAGGGTCAGATGAATCTTTTCCAGGCTTCAATATTGGAATCACTATCGCTTCTCTCCATGAAGTAGGATAAGCATGCTCAGTCCAGATTCTATTAAACAATGAAAGTATGTTTAATAAAGAATCATGATTTAAATGACGGAGCATTTGATACGAGATTCCATCTGGTCCTGGGCTAGTGTCGTTTGCTTTAGCTAAAGCAGACTTCAATTCTGACAGTTCAAAATCACAATTATAGGGTAGATTATGTCGATCATGAAAGCTTAGATGTGTCCGCTCAGCGATTCCTTTAATCCTTAGAAAAGTAGGATTATATGAATCAGAGCTGGAAACACTAGCAAAGGTTTCACCGATGACATTAGCAATATCTACCGCTGAGGAGTGTATTGCAGCTCCGGTTTTTAATACAGGAATGGAATAATCCTGATAAATACCATTGGCTGCTTTAACTTTCCTCCATAATTGTTGACTTGTTGTCGATGAATTGATTGACGACACGTAGCGAATCCAAGATTCTCTTCGACTCTGACGTCTAACTTTTCGAGCTTCAGCTTTGGCTTTTTTAAAAGCAACAAGATTCTCCGTAGTAGGGTATCTTCGGAATATATTCCATTGCTTCCTTTGTTTCTTATAGGAGAGTTGACACTTTTCATTCCACCAAGGTTTCCTGTGTTTATGTGGAATGATGGAATTTTTAGGGATAGCAACATCCGCAGCTCTGATTATTGTGTCGGTGACATATTTAACGGCATCATCTATCACATCTGTCTTAACTCTTGTCTCACTGATCACAGCCAATTGCGTGAAAGTGACCAATCGGCTCGACTGTACACATAATTAGGTGGTTTGTGACACACACTATTACTTCCAGCCTGAGACACGATTAGAGGGAAATGATCACTATTGTAGAGGTCATTTCCAACTTCAAAATTCAGCAATGGCAAGAGTGATGGAGAACATATAGCTAAGTCCAGAGAGTGAAATGTCCGTGTAGGTTCGTGGAAATAAGTTTTCTCGTTGGTATTTAGCAGACAGAGGCTATGGTCAGAAATGAACTGCTCTATCTGTCGACCACGAGAATTCGTATCATCACTACCCCACAGAAAATTATGACCGTTAAAATCACCGAGCAATAAAAATGGAGTTGGGAGTTGATCAACCAAATCATTCAGTTCTTCTGCTTGGATGACATCATTCGGAGGTAAGTAAAGACTACATACTGTTATTAGACATGTGGTGTGGATTCTCACAGCCACGGCCTGGAGTGTAGTTCTTAACTGATGTGCTGTACTGGGGTAATTGTTTGATGTAATTATACAAACTCCACCAGACACAGCAACATCGCCACCATAATCATTTCTAAAGCATTGAAACCCACGCATTTTGGTGACAACAGTGGGCTTCAGGAATGTCTCCTGGAGAGCCACACATGCGGGGTTAAAGCAAGAGATAATTGATTTGATGTCATCAATGCGAGACCGAAACCCACGACAATTCCAGGAAACAAAGGAAGTCAGGAATGGAATATATTCTAACCTTTCTCACTGTTACTCATCGTCATCTCTGATGAATCTTCAGAATTGAAGTCATCATCCGATGGATGCAGTTTCACAGTGTCTGCATCCAAACACATAAGAGCTTTTTTGTTGTTAAGGAAGACTTTCGAATGCCTTCCTTAGCCAATTTTAATTTCCTCGCCTTTAAGGCTTTTGATTTTGCCAAAGCAGATTTGGCTATTACAGGTGTTGATGTTTCCACTGTTTTTGCTTTACGAGAAAGCTAGCTGAAGAGACAGAATCTGTTTGGGTGCTGCAAGATCGGGTAACTTTTTTGCCACAGCTGCGTAACTAACACCAGGAGTTGGAGTGCGGAACAAACTATGCGACGAGCTTCAATATAGGACACATTGTTTTTGATCTTAATAGTGACAATTTCCTTTTCCTGTTGCCAAACGGGACAAGATCTGGAATATGAAGGGTGGTCTCCTTTGCAGTTGACGAACATTTCTTTGGCTTTGCAGGTAACACTGTCATGCTCGTCAGCTTGGGAGCAGCGAGCGCAAGTAGGTTTTCCTCTGCAAGCCATTTTAGAATGCCCATATCGTTGGCACTGGAAACATCTGAGAGGATTTGGTATATATGGTCGCACTGAGCAACGCATATAAGCCACTTTGATGTATTTGGTAAGTCTGGCGTTGCAAAAGTCAAAATAAGGTGTTTGGTATTTAAGATAATACCATCCCTTTTGATTGTTATCCTTTGACAGCGCAGACTTTCTGGCTTTTTAAGTTGTCAAGAATTTCATCAGTGGACGTATGATACAAATCCTCAGCAGAAATTACTCCTTGCACAAAATTTAGTATTGCATGTGGCTCTACAGTTACTGGTATGTCAGCTTAGGGATTTCATGGTCTGTATTATCATAGCTTGTTTTTCTGATGTAGTTTCAACTAGTAAATTGCCCGTTCTTAATTTTTTACAGACTTTACAACACCCAAATGAGATACTAATCCCTTCTCAATCAGAAAGGAGAAACATACTCAAATGATCCTCCAGTTCTTTTAATTATGAAGAACTTCTTCACACATTGGCAATTGTTGCTCCTGAGGGAGTGAGGAGAAAGTAGATTTATTCATAAGTGTCAAAATGATATTCAGGGACTAGACGGCACCACCCACCACGGAGCTCCTACAAGGGGATACAGGTTAACTGTACCAGTGCTAGTCAGTCCTATACGCTCACGGTACATCCCTGAAGTGGACTCCACCCTTAACGAGTCACCCAGTAGATGTACCGATCGCTTGATCCATAAAGCCGATTGATGTGCTGAGGACCACAACACACCTCCCGTTTACCTGAAGCAGAGGCCAAAGCAATGTGTTGGTCTCAGGAGGCCTCAATTACCAGGATCCTCCTTTCCAGGGACACGGGTCTCCACGCACGGCAAACACGTGGGTGATTTAGTCCTCAAGAGTAGCTAATAGCAACAGAGCGGCGAAAGCTACTCAAGGAGCCTCAACCTCTTTCGAGGAAACCACAACGAGGGAGAATAGGAAAAAAAGCAGAAGAGTAGTGGAGAGAGGGAAAAAAAGTAGAGGACAGATCACTAGGGTACCTCGGGATTGTGACACCCGTGTTTACCTAAAGAAGGTAAACCCCCTGAGGGGTGATGTAAATATACAAACGCCACCAGACACAGCAGCATCACCACCATTATCCTTTCTGTAGCATTGAAACCCACGCATTTTGGTGATGATATTGGGCTTCAGGAATGTTTCCTGGAGTGCCACACATGCGGGGTTATAGGCTGACATAATGGATCTGATATCATCAATTCGAGGCCGAAAACCACGACAATTCCATGAAACAAAGGAAGTCATTAATGGAATACAGTCTAACCATTGTCACTATTGCTCAGTGTCATCTCAGATGAATCTTCCAATATGAAATTATCATCTGAAGGATGCAGTTTGACAGTGTCTGCATCCATAGACAGAAGATCTTTTCTGGCAGTTAACGAAGACTTTCGAACGCCTTCCTTGGCCAGTTTTAATTTTCTAGCCTTTAAAGCTGTTGATTTCGCCAAAGCTGATTTGGCGATTACAGGTGTACCAATATCTGTTGTTTTTTGCTTTGAGAGCAAGCTAAATGTCGAAACAGAATTTGTCTCTGTTTGGGTGCTGCAGGATCGGGTTACTTTTTTGTTATATTTGCATAACTTACACCAGGAGCGGGAGTACGGGAATTAACTAATCGGCGAGCTTCTAAATAGGAAACATTGTTCTTGATTTTGATGGTAACAATTTCCTTTTCCTGTTGCCAAACGGGACAAGATCTAGAATATGAAGTGTGGTTACCTTTACAGTTGACACACACTTCTTTTGCTTCGCAGGTAGTACTTTCATGGCCAACGTCAGAACAACGGACACATGTGAGTTTTCCTCTGCATGCCATTTTAGAGTGTCCAAATCGTTGGCAATGGAAGCATCTAAGCGGATTAGGGATAAATGGCCGTACTGAACATCGCATATAAGCCACTTTAATATTTTGTGGCAAGTCTGGTGTAGAGAATGTCAAAATGAGATGCTTTGTGTTTAAAACAATGCCATCTCTCTTCATCGTGATTCTTTTCACACTGCAGACTTTTGGCTTTTTAATTTTCCAGTATTTCATCGGGGGGCGGGTGACACAAGGCCTCCGATGAATTAACACTCGTGAAAAATTTAAATTCCTATGAGGTTCGACGGTTATCGCTATGTCACCAATTTTTTCATGCTCTGTATCATTATAGATTGCTTTTCGGTAGCAGTTTCTACTAACAGAACACCTGATCGCAACTTCTTTATTGACTTAACTTCTCCAAGATATGAGGTTAAGCCCTTTTCAATGAGAAAAGGAGAAACATATTCAAAGCTGTTTCCAATTCTTTGTACAACAAAATATTTTGCACTGCAAGTTTCCATTTGTTGCTCCCGAGGGAGTGAAGAGAAAGTTTTTTTATCCATTTAGGATGAGAATATAAATTCGGGGACTAGACGGCACCACCCACCACGGAGCCCTACGAGGGGATACAGGTTATTGTACCAGTGCTAGTCAGTCCCTATACGCTCACAGTACATTCCTGAAGTGGACTCCACCCTTAACGAGTCACCCAGTAGATGTACCGATCGCTTGATCCATAAAGCCGATTGATGTGCTGAGGACCACAACACACCTCCCGTTTACCTGAAGCAGAGGCCAAAGCAATGTGTTGGACTCAGGAGGCCTCAATTACCAGGATCCTCCTTTCCAGGGACACGGGTCTCCACGCACGGCTGGTTGGTTGGTTGGTTGGTTGGTTGGTTGGTTGGTTGGTTTTTATGGCGCAAGGTCCAGATAAGGACAAGCTGCGCCAATCACAAGATATTATACTTCAGTTTTCTTTTCACACATTAAAAGTATGAAATAGAAATATAGTTAAAATGTACATAAAAAGTATAAAATAGAAATATAGTTTAAATGTACATAAAAAGTATAAAATAGCAATATAGTTAAAATATATATTAAAATATGTAAACATACAATATACACATGTATAAGATTAAAAACTTGTATTTAAATAAAATATTTCTAAATCAGATAAAATACATAAATCCTATGTCTTTTAAAAACGCACATAAATTGCGATGGGGTGGTTCCCCAAGCAGATCTTCTAATGTTAAAATATTACTATTAAAATATTTAAAACGCTGATGGTTAAAATCTGGACACACAATTAAAATGTGATATACTGTAAATGGTTCATCACACTTTTCACACCACGGTTGGAGATCACTTAAGATCAAATGTTTGTGGGTGAAACGCGTGTGACCAATTCGAAGGCGAGTCAGTCTGACATCTGCGCTTCGTGGAGATAAAACAGATAATGGAATGATGTATGAAAATATGGAATGGAGTTTGTTGCTGACTTGCAGGTCCCAGGATTCCTGCCAAAGAGAATATATGAAATGTTTGAATCCTTTTCTCATGTCCATTGATGGTATTGAAGGCAAAATGGAAGTAGCTGCGGATTTAGCGGCAGCATCAGCTTTCTCATTGCCATCTATACCTATGTGGCTTGGTAACCAACAAAACAGTATCTCAAATCCCTTGTTAGTAACAGTATCAATTAATTTGAATATCTTAGACACAACTGGATGGCAATTATAGTTGTTATTCCTCAAAGCTTCTAATACACTCATACTGTCAGTGTACACACAGAATTTACGTTCATTTTTAGTTTGTAGCAGCTGAAGTGCTCGGTATATAGCCGTAGCCTCAGCGGTGAAGATGGAGCAGGATTTGTAGAGAGGCTATAACTGTAGGAGGTATCATCAAGATAAACTCCACAGCCAACTGATCCTGGACATTTGGATCCATCCGTAAATACTGGAGTGTACATAGTGTACTGACAGCGATGGAATGAATAAAGCTGTTGAAGAATGGCAGTATTTGTGTCTGATTTTTTATTCTTACCAAAGGGATTTAACACAGTAATGTGTGGATTGTACCAAGGTGAATGTGCGTAAAGGTCGGTAGACTCGATTCGGACATCACATAGGTCAGAAAGCAAAATAATAGATTTCATATTACAGAGAAAAGGTTGAATGCTTGATGGTCTAGCATTATATACTCTCTTAAGAGCAGCACTTGGAATCGTGGAACGTAAGGGATGATGAGGAGTGGATATGATTTTAGAATAATAATTAAGAGACAGCTGCATCCGCCGCAGGTCTAATGGTAATTGTTGGCAAATTACATATAGACTCTGGACGGGTGATGTACGAAATGCTCCACAGCAAATCCTTAAAGCAGAGTGGTGGACGGTATCCAATCTACGTAAAATGGAAGATCTAGCCGATCCATAAGCAACACAACCATAGTCAATACGAGATAAAATTACAGACTGATAAATTCGGAGCAATGAAGTGCGATCTGCACCCCAAAATGTATTAGACAACACCTTGAGGATATTGAGCAATCGCTCGCACTTCTTCCGCGGATATAAAGTATGCGGAAGGAAAGTTAACTTCTAATCGAAAATTACCCCGAGGAATTTTATCTCGTTGACCACAGGAATAGGTCTATTACTTATGTGAAGCACAGGATCGGGATGAAGACTAGTTTTCCTACAGAAATGGACACAGTGACTCTTACTAGGAGATATACTAAGACCATTTCGTTCACACCAAGTAGTTAGATTGTTTACAGCTGTTTGCAATTGTCTCTCAATTATATTCATGTTTGAACCCTGATATGAAATTTGTAAGTCATCAACATATAAATTCCTATGAACTGAAGATGGTAACTGATGAAGTATGTTATTGATGAAAAGGTTAAAAAGGGTTACGCTTAAAACGCTACCTTGAGGGACACCCTCAGCTTGAGTAAAAGTATTGGAAACTGTACTTCCAATACGTACTTTAAATAGCCTAGTAGCTAGAAAATTCTGTATAAATATTGGAAGATTACCCTTAAATCCAAGATTATGCATATTGCGGAGAACGCCAAAACGCCACGTACGATCGTATGCTTTCTCAATATCGAAGAAAATTGCAACAAGATGTTTTCTCCTCACAAAAGCATTTCGAATTTGGGATTCCAGATCTACTATGTTGTCAATAGTGGATCGTCCTCTTCGAAATCCGCTTTGTTGAAGGGGTATGCAATTATTCTTCTCTAAGATGTAAATGAGTCTAGCATTGACCATACGCTCAAACATTTTGCACAAGCAACTCGTGAGAGCTTATTGGACGATAACTCAGAGGGTCAGATGAATCTTTGCCAGGTTTCAATATTGAATCACTATCGCTTCTCTCCATGACGTAGGATAAGCATGCTCAATCCAGATTCTATTAAACAGTGAAAGTATGTTTAATAAAGAATCATTATTTAAATGACGGAGCATTTGATACGAGATTCCATCTGGTCCTGGGCTAGTGTCGTTTGCTTTAGATAAAGCAGTCTTCAATTCTGACAATTCAAAATCACAATTATATGGTAGATTATGTCGATCATGAAAGCTTAGATGTGTCCGCTCAGCGATTCCTTTAATCCTTAGAAAAGTAGGATTATATGAATCAGAGCTGGAAACACTAGCAAAGGTTTCACCGATGACATTAGCTATATCTACCGCTGAGGAGTGTATTGCAGCTCCGGTTTTTAATACAGGAATGGAATAATCCTGATAAATACCATTGGCTGCTTTAACTTTCCTCCATAATTGTTTACTTGTTGTCGATGAATTGATTGACGACACGTAGCGAATCCAAGATTCTCTTTGACTCTGACGTCTAACTCTTCGAGCTTGAGCTTTGGCTTTTTTAAATGCAACCAGATTCTCCGTAGTAGGGTATCTTCGAAATATATTCCATTGCTTCCTTTGTTTCTTATAAGAGAGTTGGCAAATTTCATTCCACCAAGGTTTCCTGTGTTTATGAGGAATGATGGAATTTTTAGGGATAGCAACATCCGCAGCTCGGATTATTGTGTCGGTGACATATTTAACGGCATCATCTATTATATCTGTCTTAACTCTTGTCTCATTAATCACAGCCAATTGCGTGAAAAGTGTCCAATCGGCTCGGCTATACACATAATTTGGTGGTTTGTGACGCACACTATTACTTCCAGACTGAGAGACGATTAGAGGGAAATGATCACTATTGTAGAGGTCATTTCCGACAGCAAAATTCAGCAATGGCAAGAGTGATGGAGAACATATAGCTAAGTCCAGAGAGTGAAATGTCCGTGTAGGTTCGTGAAAATAAGTTTTCTCGTCGGTATTCAGCAGACAAAGGCAATTGTCAGATATGAACTGCTCTATCTGACCACCGCGAGAATTCGTATCTTCACTACCCCACAGAGTATTATGGCCATTAAAATCACCTAGAAGCACAAATGGAGCTGGGAGTTGGTCAATTAAATCATCTAGTTCCTCCGAATTTACGACATCATGTGGTGGTAAATACAGGCTGCAAACAGTGATAAGACAGGTTACGTGAATTTTCACTGCTACAGCTTGTAATATAGTTCTTAGTTGATGTGCTGTACTTGAATATGAGTTTGATGTGAATATGCAAACTCCTCCAGATACAGACGCATCACCACCATTATCCTTTCTGAAGCATTGAAACCCACGCAGTTTGGTGCTAATAGTGGGCTTCAGGAATGTTTCCTGGAGAGCCACACATGCGGGGTTGTAGCGAGAGATAACAGATTTGACGTCGTCTATTCGAGAACGAAAACCTCGACAATTCCATGAAACAAAGGAAGTCATTAATGGGATGAATGTTATTCACCAGCAGTGCTCATCTGAGTCTCTGATGAATCCTCCAAACTATCAGCATCTGAGGGATACAGTTTTACGGTATCTTCATCCAATGTAAGCCTGGCTTTCCTTTCTGTCAAGCAAGACTTACGAGCACCTTCCTTAGCAAGTTTTAATTTTTTTGCTTGTATTGATCTTGATTTAGCAAATGACAGTTTAGGAATAACATTTGGGGTCTTTGTTTCTTTTGGCTTTGCAGATGGTTTTATTGAAGGCTCTAAAAATACAATCAGTTTGGGTGCAGCAAGTTCTAGTTACTTTCTTAGTAGCAGTCGCATAGCTGATACCTGGCTGTGGTGTACGTGAGGCGACAATTCGTCGAGCCTCCGGATAAGACACATTATTCTTGATTTTGATAGAGGTAATTTCTTTTTCCCACTGCCATGTTGGGCAAGATCGAGAATAGGCAGGATGGTCGCCTTTGCAGTTGACACAAACCTCCTTAGCATTGCAGGAAACCTCCTTAGCATTGCAGGTGACACTATCGTGGCCAACGTTTGAAAAACGGGCGCACGTAAGTTTACCTCTGCATGCTATTTTTGAATGGCCGAATCGTTGGCATTGAAAGCAGCGCAGCGGATTTGGAATGTATGGTCTCACAGAGCACCTCATATATGCAACTTTAATATGTTGTGGCAAGGTTGGAGTGCTAAATGTCAAAATGAGGTGTTTTGTATTAAGTGATACACCATCTCGATTCAGGGTTATACGTTTCACAGCACATACATTTTGAGATTTTAAATTTTCGAGTATTTCGTCTGTTGATGTATATATGAGGTCTGCTGCAGAAATCACTCCCTTGCAAAAGTTTAATGTTGTGTGGGGCTGTACGACCACATCCACATTACCAATTGATTTGAATGACTGTATTAATATCGCTTGTTTTTCAGAAGAAATCTCTACTAAAATATCTCCTGTTCGTAGCTTTCTGAATATTTTTAACTTCACCTAGATATGATGAAATGCTTTTTTCTATTAGAAAAGGCGAAACAAATTGGAAAGAACCACCTTCAGTTCTTTTAACAATGAAAAATTTTGCATTCAACATAGACATCTGTTGCTCCAAAGGGAGTGAAGAATTAATTGATTTGTTCATATAGTATAACTGAAAATTCAGGGACTAGACGGCACCACCCACCACGGAGACCTACAAGGGGATACAGGTTAACTGTACCAGTGCTAGTCAGTCCCTATACGCTCACGGTACATCCCTGAAGTGGACTCCACCCTTAACGAGTCACCCAGTAGATGTACCGATCGCTTGATCCATAAAGCCGATTGATGTGCTGAGGACCACAACACACCTCCCGTTTACCTGAAGCAGAGGCCAAAGCAATGTGTTGGTCTCAGGAGGCCTCAATTACCAGGATCCTCCTTTCCAGGGACACGGGTCTCCACGCACGGCAAACACGTGGGTGATTTAGTCCTCAAGAGTAGCTAGTAGCAACAGAGCGGCGAAAGCTACTCAAGGGGAGCCCTCAACCTCTTTCGAGGAAACCACAACGAGGGAGAAAAGGAAGGAAAAGCAGAAGAGTAGAGGAGAGAAGAAAATATAGAAGAGGAAAAATCACTAGGGTACCTCGGGATTGTGACACCCGTGTTTACCTAAAGAAGGTAAACCCCCTGAGGGGCCAGAGTCTATATGTAATTTGCCAACAATTACCATTAGACCTGCGGCGGATGCAGCTGTCTCTTAATTATTATTCTAAAATCATATCCACTCCTCATCATCCCTTACGTTCCACGATCCCAAGTGCTGCTCTTAAGAGAGTATATAATGCTAGACCATCAAGCATTCAACCTTTTCTCTGTCGTATGAAATCTATTATTTTGCTGTCTGACCTATGTGATGTCCGAATCGAGTGTACCGACATTTACGCACATTCACCTTGGTATAATCCACACATTATTGTGTTAAATCCCTTTGTTAAAAATAAAAAATCAGACACAAGTACTGCTATTCTTCAACAGCTTTATTCATTCCATCGCGTCAGTACACTATGTATACTACAGTATTTACGGATGGATCCAAGTGTCCAGGATCAGTTGGCTGTGGAGTTTATCTTGATGATACCTCCTACAGTTATAGCCTTCACAAATCCTGCTCCATCTTCACCGCTGAGGCTACCGCTATATACCGAGCACTTCAGCTGCTACAAGCTAAAAATGAACGTAAATTCTGTGTGTACACTGACAGTATGAGTGTATTAGAAGCTTTGAGGAATAACAACTATAATTGCCATCCAGTTGTGTCTAAGATATTCAAATTAATTGATACTGTTACTAACAAGGGATTTCAGATACTGTTTTGTTGGGTACCAAGCCACATAGGTATAGATGGCAATGAGAAAGCTGATGCTGCCGCTAAATCCGCAGCTACTTCCATTTTGCCTTCAATACCATCAATGGACATGAGAAAAGGATTCAAACATTTCATATATTCTCTTTGGCAGGAATCCTGGGACCTGCAAGTCAGCAACAAACTCCATTCCATATTTTCGTACATCATTCCATTATCTGTTTTATCTCCACGAAGAGCAGATGTCAGACTGACTCGCCTTCGAATTGGTCACACGCGTTTCACCCACAAACATTTGATCTTAAGTGATCTCCAACCGTGGTGTGAAAAGTGTGATGAACCATTTACAGTATATCACATTTTAATTGTATGCCCAGATTTTCACCATCAGCGTTTTAGATATTTTAATAGTAATATTTTAGCATTAGAAGATTTGCTTGGGGAACCACCCCATCGCAATTTATGTGCGTTTTTAAAAGACATAGGATTTATGAATTTTATCTGATTTAGAAATATTTTATTTAAATACAAGTTTTTAATCTTATACATGTGTATATTGTATGTTTACATACTTTTAATATATATTTTACTTATATTGATATTTTATACTTTTTATGTACATTTTAACTATATTGCTATTTTATACATTTTAACTATATTTCTATTTTATACTTTTAATGGATGAAAAGAAAACTGAGGTTTAATATCTTGTGATTGGCGCAGCTTGGCCTTATCTGGACCTTGCGCCATAAAAACCAACCAACCAACCTAGCTTTTCTATGTATTAAAATATTTTTTCTCAGATTATTCAAATATTTTTGTTTATTACAAAAGTGGTTTCATAACTCTACTATAATTCCAAATTTTTTAACAATTTTTCAAAAATTTATTGCATGCAAAATATTTTATAACACCATTTTCTTTCATTATTTTCATCAACATTCCTACGGCTTGCAACCTCAAACCCTGCTTACGCCAAACATTATTTTTTCCATAGAATTGATCGACTTGCTGTTCCTTGCTGTGCCAACCACTAAATTTTTAATTATTTAGCATTTTTATCTAATTTAATTAATTTTAATAGCTTTCTCTTTTATAAAATAATTCATAACATTAATAATTAATCAAAAATAGCTTTTAGTGATAAAAAATTTAATAAATTTATTAATATTTACCCAAATTTAATACTTTTTCATATATTACCACCCAAAACTCAATCTACAGACCAGAATTTTGGTTTTTTTTGAATTTTAATGCCACAATGTTTGCTTAACCTTTACTAAAATTTTCCGAGGATTATTCCTGTCCACATTTCGAGATTGTATCCCATACCAATAAACCATAACAACCCAATTCAACTTTTTAATCATCGAAAACAATATTTCTAGCTTCACCTTTAATAAATCAACCTCACACTTCTCAGTTATAACCTTAAATACTACATTTTACACTTGGTCACTCTATGGCCATAGCATATGTAACTTTTTATCTAATTAACACATCATTTTCCTTCTAACGCCACCTTACTCATCAACCCTTCCATAATATATAAACACAATTTTAACCCCAATTCCTAAAATTAAAAATAAAATTAAATTCTCTTAAGCCAAAATGGCTTCTTCACAACCAATTTTACACTTTCCGCTTAAGCAAACACCTCGCAAAGCAAATTCACTCACTAACATTTCCTAATTAATTATGAGACCCCATACCAACATTCAAACTCCAATACAAGTTCCTCTGAAGAAATTAACAAATTTTCTGAGCATTCACACACTTCCCCAACTTCTTCTTGCTCAGACCAAATTTCTGATTCTCAAAAAATAATCCAAAACTCAGTAACATAATAACACATAAAAAGGAGATAGATATTATTTGGTTGGTTGGTTTTATGGCGCAAGGTCCAGATAAGGACAAGCTGCGCCAATCACAAGATATTATACAAGTTTTTTTCCAATTAAAAACATAAAATAGTAATATAGTTAAAATGTACATTAAAAGTATAAAATAGAAATATTGTTAAAATATATAAGATATTATTTGCCAAAGGATGTAAGAACAAAAGCACTAAATCTTCTGGATCAATTATTCAATATAACTCAAGAACCCACCAGCATTAACACTGAAACACAACAACAAATAACATTGCTCTCAAAAGATAATACAATTAAAGAACTCAAAGAAAAAACAATACCAAACATAATGAATAAGATAGAAAGCTTAAAAATTGATCCCCCCCCAAAACCTTGAAAATCACCAAAATGACACAAAAAAAAGCCTCATATAGTGAAATATTAAAAAGAAACACCTCAGTGATAATCAAAAAATCCAATAAAAACCTTACAGAGACATTAAGGAAAATAGACACTAAAATAAGACCAAAAGGTATCTACAATAGAAACAAATTTTAGAAATCAAATGCAAAACAGAAAAAGACAAACAAATCTTGAAGGAAACACTAAAAAAACAAAACATAGAAGTACAAAACAAAACAATACAAAACCAGCGCATTGTAATGCTCAATGTTTCTAATACAATTAATGAAAATAAAATCTTGGAAATATTGGGAGAAGAACTTGAATTAGAAAACCCAAAGGAACTAATTAAACTCATTGTCCATAGAAAAACAACAAGTGTTTTTAATTTATGGAACTTTGTTTTGGAAATGCCATGTCCCCTAGCTAGAAAATTATTACAAAATAAATTTCTTTTTATTGGCCTAGCAAAATATAAAGTAGACATTTTTAAAACTGTAAGAAGATGTTTCAAAATGCCAGGACCCTACACATAATACAACAGACTGCAGAAGTAAATATACATACTGTGTCAAATGTGGCAAAAGCCACAATACCGATCAATGCAAATCAACAGTTTACAGTTGTATTAATTGTATTGAAAACAATAAATTAGGTTTTAACTTCCCTACAAATCATGCAGCTCACGATTTTAACTGCCCATCTTATCAACACTACCTAAATTCAATCTATAATTTCTAAACCACATAAATTTTAACAAATTCAAAAATGGAATCTACAAATTCTACCCCTTCCATCTCTCTTTCCACCAACACCCAAAACCCAAATTTATTAAACATAAACCTTTTAGAATTAAAATTTCTTCAAATAAATTTACAGAAAAGTAAATCAGCACAAGCTCAACTTCTACAAACCATATCAAACTCTCAATACCAAATAGTCTTAACTCAAGAACCATATATATTTAACAAACAGGTCAGAGGTATTCCACTATCTTTTAAAACATTTTATAACAACAATTCCAATCAAGTGAAATGCTTAACAATAATTAATGCCCCTTTAAATCCTATAGCAATATTACTCTAAGACAATTTAAATATTCTCTGGCTAAATACAAACCCTCACCCACTCTTAATAATAAATATATATGCTTCACCGTATGAAAATTTACAGGAAACATTGAATAAAAATAACCCCTTTCTAACAAAATTCAAAAACAGTCATTTTAATAGCAGGTGATTTTAATGCTCAAAACCTAATTTGGAATTATCAAACAACCAATAATAGAGGCTATCAAATGGAAAATTTTATCTCTTCTAATAATTTAAAAATATAATTAATACTCAAAATAGTCCTCCTTCCTTCTCAGGCCCAAATGGAATTGGTTGGCCAGATCTTACAATAACCAATGACCTATTTCCATTAATCCAAAATTGGAAAGTATTAGATACAACATCCTGTTCAGATCACAATTATATTGAATTTACAATAAACAACCCCAGTTATATAACTTTCAATAAACGTTTTAATAGTAAAAATAAGAAAAAATACATAAACCAAATTAAACAACATTCAAACGAATTAAATACCCAATTATCCACTTGCAATACAGAATCTGATTTAGATTTATTAACAGAAAAATTGTTAGACATTTGTAGATCATCGGCAGAAAAAATCCTCCCATACAGGAACCCAAATAAAAACTTTAAACTCACTTGGTGGAATACAAACCTGAGAACATTAAAAAGTAAAACCAGAGCACTAAGAAAACGTTTCAAAACAACATTAACCCATGATTAAAAAAAAAATTTATATTAGTTTATAAGAAATCCTTTGCTTGTTATAAAAAGAATTATTATTAGCAAAACTAAATAGCTGGCAATCTTACTGCACAAAAACTAACTCAGCATATAATATTTTAGAAAAAATAGCAACAAACAAAATCTTCCATCCAACAGCGTACATTCCTCTAATAAATACACAACATAATTCTAACATTTCTAACTCAATCTTCACAGACCTCCTAAATAATGCATTTCCAGATGACCCAACAAACACTCAGATAACCCCAAAAACATCTAACTGCATATTAGACCCTCTCTTTACAAAAACAGAAATTAAACTTACAATAAAAAATTTAAACAATTCAAAAGCCCCTGGCATAGATAGTTTAGATAATGGCATTGTAAAAAATTAGTCTATAAAGCAATTCCAGACTTTCTAAATAATTATTTTAACATTTGTCTCAACCTACAATACTTCCCAAAAGCCTTTAAAATCGGCCAAATCATTTTCTTTCTAAAAAAAGACCAACCCCCAAAAGAACCAAATTCATACAGACCAATATGCTTACTATCAGCCCTAGGCAAAGTTTCTTAGAACGCCTAATAACCAATAGACTAAAATCTCCACATAGAAAACAAAAAATTTTAAGTAACTCTCAATATGGATTCAGAACAAATTTATCAACAGAGCATGCTTTACTAAAAATTAAAAAATGCATTGAATATAATAAAGAACAAGACAAATATACAGCCCTGGTCAGCATGGACATAGAAAAAGCTTTTGACTCTTTATGGTGGCCAGGGCTAAAAACAAACACTAAACAACTTAAATCTTCCTTTAAATATCCTAAAAATTTATTTTAATTTCTTAACAGACAGAAACTTACTAATTATTAACGATAATATTCATATCCAAAAAGAACAATCAAGAAGTTGCCCACAGGGATCAGTCAGTGGACCAATTCTATGGAACCTACATTATAATGAAGTAAATGAATTTAATTGGCTAAACCATACAAACTTAATAACATTCGCTGATGATACTCTCTTTGTAATTACCGGTACAACAAAAGAAAATCTAAAAAATAATTGCAATAAAACGCTCTGATTATATTCAGCACTATGTAAAAATTAAAACTCAAAATCTCCCTTCAAAATCTAAAATTCTAATATTAGGCAAAAATCTCACACTCTAATATATAACCCAACCCTAGTATTCAATAATCAACGCCTAAAACATACAAGAACTTTGAAATATTTGGGAATCAACATTGATAATAAATTATCCTTTCTAAACCACATTAGAATTCTAAAACCAAAAATAATAAATATAGCACAGAGATTGAAAACAATGTCTTCACTAAATTGGGGCCTTAGGGGGAAAATTTTAAAAATAATATATTTAACAGTAGTAACAAGAATAATTCTATATGGAGCAGTCTTATGGGTTGAACCAATCAATCAAAGAAAAATAAAACTTTTAAAAAATATTGAAAGATACTTTACCCTTCTGATAACAAAAAGCTTTCAAACAATCCCAACCTCAGCTTTGGAGATCCTGGCTGGAACCCCACCACTCCCTTTATTGGCAGAATATGAACACCAAAAAGCCATACTAATTCACCATAACCAAGAAATAAAAGTCGGGGACGCTGGGCAATACTACCAAATATGGATTCAAAACCCAAAAAGAAGAAATTCATCCAGCAGACTGGTTGAGAGGTCGACATATTTTCACCGACCCAAGTTCAACATCTTTCAAATAAAAACAACACGCTGGACTTATTTTACAGACGGTTCAAAATTGATAACACAAAACAGGAGCAGCTATAATAATCTACAATATAATAATTCTCTACAAAGCACAAAATTAATCAAATTACATAACCATAATTCAGTTTTTCAAGCAGAAGCCGTAACAATCAAATTAGCAATAGATCATATTTTTCATAATAAAATCAAACAAGCAATAATCTGACAGACAGTAAATCCACCCTACAAGCTCTACAAAATCCTTTCCCGGAATCAACAATAATTGCAAATATTCAACGTCTAATAGCACAAAATTCTAATACTCTCATCCAACTCTGCTGGGTTAAAGCTCACCAGGGTAACTTGGGGAATGAAATGGCAGACACCAAAGCCAAACAAGCAACAACTCTACCAGATACCGACTTATACGAAATACCATGGTCCAAAGCAATAATCAAAAGAATCCTAAAAATACACCTAAGAAACATCTGGCAACACCAATGGAACAATAACACAACTGGCCGCTATCTACACCAAATTTTACCAAAAGTCTCTTCGGATGTCTGCTATGAAGTTCCCCAAATAAATTTCTTTCTTTCTAATCATGGGCCGTTCCCGACTTACTACCAAAAAATCAAAAAGGCAAGAACAAACCTATGCGTCTGTGGATCTGAAGGCACAGGACTTCACTATCTTCAAACCTGCCCAATTACAAAAGATCACCACATTAAAAAATCACCAAACCAATCAGACTGGGAATTTCTAAATTACTGTACAAAAGATAAATTCAGAAAATCAAAAATCATTAAAATTGGAACTCTACTAATGGACAAAGACTTAAGTATCTGCAAGGACCACATCTCAAGATCAGAAGAATCCACCTATCAAAACTACTCAGACTCAGAATCGGACTAAATAGTATCATCCCTTCTCTTCTTCAGCATTCAAGAATAATCTACTACCATCAAGAACAAACAAACCTCAATTTACTGCAGCCAGTCAAGTATAACTCCATCATTCCATTCTGCACTATTTCTTTATATTATAATATCTAGTAATTCTAATTCAGTTATTATTTAAATTTTTCAACTAATAATCTTTAACTTTAAAATTTTATGTCTGTTATTCTAAAAATATTACTATCAAACCAAGTTATATACCAAATATATCATCTTGTTTCAATCAAACATATATTTATATCTCATAATAACTGTTTCTAACTATTTACACTGTTTTGTAATATTTCACATAATTATGTATCATAATTAATTAAAAATCCAAAACCTCCTTCATCCATTTCAAAACTTTAAAAACTTTGTAAATGTCGACAATATATAAATAAATCTTAAAAATTAACTTTATTAAAACCATTAATTTATCAAAAAGTTTATCCACAATAAACCTCATTTAAATAATTACTCATTTATAAAACATCGCTTTAACTTAGAGTTATTTAGTAATACTCCATATAATTAAATATTATAATTAATTTAACAATACAAATTTCTCATATTAACATAACAAAACTTAAAAATCACCCAAATTCATCTCTATTCTAATCATTATATCTTCAAAAATTTAATCATATCATAACTAAACATTTTCATTCATTCTTTTTATAACTTTATATATAAAATAATTTGTACTAATCATAATAAAAGTGTACTAATGACGTTAACCTTTGCTAACCCTAAAACTTTTTGTTTGTAAATTCATAATATCTTCACTAAAACCATGTTATATTTTGTAAATTTTTAGTATTGTCTTCTTTCTTATTTTGTTGCTTTGTTATTTTTTACTAATTCAATTATATAGAATTATATTTAATAAATTCATGTATATTACAGAACTGTGATGTACTACACTACTGCGTAGTGTAGTACAGGCCTTCTGTGCCCCACCTTATGTATATCTTAAAAGTAAATAAATAGTCCGGGTCATGGTTCTCGAGGCGCCCTGGGTCTCCCTGGGGTGTTTCTTGCTCTTGCCGACGTAGAGGGGACATAACCTGTTAACCTTAGGTATAGTTCAGGGCCCTCTCGTCTATTTAATCTGTCTAGAGCAACCATGGTGGCCAGGCTTATGTACAGCACTAAATAAAACTAATATACCAAATAACTTACTAAAAATATTCTATAATTTCCTTTCAGATAGAACACTAACCGTATTACATGATAATGTTAATATAACAAAAAAACAAACAAAAGGATGTCCACAAGGTTCCGTAAGTGGACCAATACTTTGGAATGTTTACTATAACGAAGTTTCGAACTTTAATTGGCTATCTCATACAAATATAATCACATTCGCAGATGACACACTATTCGTAGTCGCTGGCGATACCAAGGAAAAACTCAAATTAAACAGTAATGCAACTTTAAGTCTATATTCTAAACTCTGTAAAAATTAAAACTTTCAGTAGCCCTGTCAAAATCAAAAATTCTCACAATAGGTAAAGCAAAACAAAATTTAAAATACTTTCCAAAAATAACTTATAATAATAGCTTAAAACACACAAAAATTTAACATACTTAGGTATCAACATAGATAGTAAACTCTCTTTCCTCCCCCATATAAGAACAATAAAACACGTTTATTAAAAATAGCTCAGAGTCTGAGGGCTATGTCGAGTCTGAATTGGGGCTCAAGGGGAAAAATCTTAAAAATCATATATAATACAGTAATCTCCCGAATAATTCTTTACGGCGTATGTATTTGGTATTCAACCCCAACTGTTAGGAAAAACAAACAATTATTTTCAATAGAACGTTTTTTTACTCTTTTTAATAACAAGAAGTTTCAGCACCTGCTCCAATTGCAGGCATACAGGTCCTGGCGGGCATTCCACCTCTCCCACTACTGGCAGAAAAAGAAGTCCACAGATCATTACTAATTCAGCACCATAAAGAAGTTCTAATAAAAACGAAATAATAAAAGGCAAGAACATAGAAGCAACTCACACAAAGACCTAGTTCATCCTGCAGACTGGCATAAAGGACTAAAAATATATTTCCCAATAAATCAAAAATACAAAATTTTATCATCACAAATTGGAATTATTACACAGATGGTTCCAAATATGAAAACAAAGTTGGGGCAGCATTAATCTGTTACAATAATCAAGAAATAGTAAATACAAAGCAAATTCATCTTCATCACAATAATTCAATATTTCAAGCAGAAGCTTTTGCCATATATAATGCCATACTAGATATCATAGAAAAAAAATCACACCAGTAACCATATGGACTGATAGTCAGTCAGTCCTTATGGCATTACGCAACCCCTATCCCAAATCATCAATAATTAGCGATATTCAAAAATTATGTCTTAAGAATTCTAACCTAATAATTCAACTTACCTGAATTAAAGCACACATAGGAACTCCGGAAACGAATTTTTTTTTTTTTTTTAAATTTGTTACCATGGCGCAAATTCCAAAAATGGACATGCTGCGCCAAGAAGAGGGTTTTGAAAAGGATCTTTTATATTATTTATTTATCATTTTTCACCATTATTTTTAAAACCCAAGCAACATTAAAACTTTAAAATACTAAAAATTAATGTATAAATTTATCTTAAAATCCAATTAAAAATATAAATGGAAAAAAATCAAAAGTAAATATCAATTAAATATGATATAAAAAACCTATTCTCCTCAAAAAGGCAAATAGGTTACTGTGGGGTGGTTCCTCAAGCAAATCACACAAAGTTGAAATATCACATTTAAAAAAGAGTAAACGATATTGGTTAAAATATGGACATGTAATTAAAATATGATGTACAGTGAGGGGTTCATCACACGTTTCACACCATGGATTTAGTTCACTTAGAAACAAATGTCTGTGTGTGAAACGTGTGTGTCCGATACGAAGTCGAGTCAATCTAACATCTGCACTTTGTAACAGTAAAACAGATAATGAGGTGAGTGATGAGAAAATGGTACGGAGTTTGTTTCCGACCTGCAAGTTCCATGATTCATCCCAAAGGGAATAATAAACCCTTTAATACCCTTTCACATCTGAGAGCGGAATAAATGGTAAAACTGGATCTTCAGCAGACTTTGCAGCTGCATCCGCTCTCTCGTTTTCATCAAGACCTACGTGACTTGGTATCCAACAAAATATTATTTTGTATCCCTTGCCAGCAAGGGAATCCAATGCTCTGAAAATTCTCTGACACAACTGGATGACATGTAACACTATTGTCCCTCAAAGCTTCAATAATACTCATGCTGTCAGTGTATATACAATATTCTTTATAATCATCTGTATTCACATGCTGAAGCGCGTAGTAAATTGCTGTTGCTGCAGCAGTAAAGATGGAGCAGGATGGATGTAGGCTGTAACTAAAAGCTGTATTGTTAATAAAAAGTCCACAGCCCACATGTCCTGCATTTTTAGAACCATCTGTGAATACAGGTTTATAGGATTTGTACTGACAGCGGTGAGAGAAAAATAGCTGTTGAAAAACAATAGGTGTTGTGTCCGATTTTTATATTGAGCAAAGGTATTAATAAATATATTTGTTGGGTTATACCAAAGCGGATGAGCACATTGGTCTACAGATTCAATCCGAATACCACATAGCTCTGTGAGCAAAAGTTGGGACTTTGCTCGTGTGAGAAATGGTGGGATGCTCATCGGACGAGCATCATATAGTCTCTTAAGAGAGGTTAAGAACCATGGAACGTATAGGATGATGGGGGTTTGATATTATCTTAGCATAATAACCAAGAGACTGCTGCATTCGTCTCAGGTCTAACGGTAATTGATGACATATCACGTATAGACTCTGGATGGGTGATGTGCGGAATGCCCCAGAACAGATCCTGAAAGCAGAGTGATGAACTGTGTGCAGTCTTCGTAAAATAGAAGATCTAGCTGATCCATAAACAACACTTCCGTAGTTAATGCGGGATAGAATCAATGACTGATAAATTCGAAGAAGTGATGTGCGATCTGCACCCTAAGATGTATTTGACAACACCTTGAGGATATTAAGCGATCGTTCACACTTCTTCCGCAGATACAGAACATGTGGTAGAAAAAGTTAATTTTCGGTCAAATATTATGCCCAAAAATTTTACTTCATTGACTAATTGTATTGGAGTGTTGTTGATATTAATAACTGGATCATTATGAAGGCTAGTCTTTCTACAGAAGTGGACACATCTGCTTTTGCTTGGAAATAAAGTGTGGCCATTCTCAGCACACCATGTAGCTAGTTTATTTACAGCTGTTTGTAATTGTTTCTCAATTATTCGCATATTAGACTCCTCACATGATACTTGCAGGTCATCAACAAAGTACCATGTACTGATGACGGAAGTTGATGAAGTATGTTACTGATGAATAAGCTAAAAAGTGTGACACTTAAAATTGAACCCTGAGGTACACCCTCAGATTGTGTAAAATTATTGGATGTAGAATTTCCAATACGTACTTTAAAATTACGGGAGCTTAAGAAACTCTGAAAGAATATCGGAAGATTACCCCGAAAGCCAAAATCATATAATATACGGAGAATTCCATATCGCCATGTACGGTCATAAGCCTTCTCGATGTCAAAGAAAATGGAAACCAAATGATTTCTCCGCACAAAAGCGTTGCGGATTTGAGTTTCCAATTATGTCATGTTATCAAGAGTGGATCTTCCTTTACGAAAGCCACTCTGATTCTTATGTATATACTTATTAGTTTCTAAGACATATACGAGACGGGCATTGACCATACGTTCGAGAGTCTTACATAAGCAACTCGTAAGAGCAATTGGTCGATAATGTAAAGGCTCTGAAGGATCCTTACCAGCCTTTGGAATAGGAATAACTATGCTTCACACCATAATGATGGGAATTTATTTTCAGTCCAGATCCTATTGAACAAATAAAGTAAATTTAACAGGGAGTCGGGACTTAAATGTTGAAGCATGAGATAACCGATTCCGTCAGGTCCTGGACTGGTATTATTGGCCTGTTGTAATGCTTTCTTCAATTCAAACATTCCAAATTCACAGTTGTACGGTAAGATTTGTCGATGGTTGAAGCGAATTGGTACTCGCTCAGCACGTCTTTTAGTCCTCAAAAACGAAGGACTATAAGAGTTCGAGCTTGTGACGTTAGCAAATGCTTCACCAAGGACATTAGCAATATCCGTAGGAGAAGAGTATAGAGCAGCTCCGGATTTTAAAATGGGAATAGAAAATTCTCTATATATTCCATTGGCTGCTTTCACTTTTCTCCACAACTGCTTACTGGATATTGGTGATGTTATTGAAGATACATAGCAGGACCAGGATTCCTTCTGGCTTCTGACGAGTTCTACGAGCTATTGCTTTTGCTCTCTTAAATGCGATAAGATTCTCCGTTATGGGGTACCTCCGAAATAACCCCCATAACTACCTTTGTTTTTTATAAGTTCTTTGACATTCGTCATTCCACCAAGGTTTGCGACGCCTGTTTGGTTTAGAAGAACTCTTAGGTATTGCTAAGTCAGCTGCATTTATAATTGTTTCAGTGACTTTACTAACGGCTTCATTGATACTCTCTATCAAAACTATTTCATTATCAATAACTGCCAATTGTGTAAATAACGTCCAATCTGCCCGACTGCACACGTAAGCAGGTGGTCGTTCTCCCACACTACTACCTCCAGTCTGGGAGATGACAAGAGGAAAATAATCGCTGTTGTGCAAATCATTTCCTACTGTTAAATTTAACAATGGCAGCAAACGATGGTGAAACACATAGCAAGATCGAAAGAATGAAATGTTCTCGTGGGTACATGGAAATATGTCTTCTCGTCGGTATTAAGCAGACAGAGACTGTTGTCTGAAATAAAACCGTTCTATCTGCCGACCGCAAGAATTAGTATCATCACTTCCCACAAAGAACTATGGCCGTTAAAATCACCAAGCAACAAAAATGGTGTTTGCAGCTGATCAACTAAAGCATCGAGTTCCTCTTGGCGAATGACATCATGTGGTGGTAAGTACAGACTACAGACTGTCATTAAGCATGTTGTGTGAATTCTCACAGCTATAGCCTGTAGAGTACTATTAATTGGTTGGGCAGTACTGGGGAAATTATTTGATGTAAATATACAAACGCCACCAGACACTGCAACATCATCACCACAGTCTTTTCGAAAGCAATTGAACCCACGTATGGAAATGTTGTTTGTGGACTTCAGGAAAGATTACTGAATTGCAATACATGCGGGGTTATAAGCTGATGGTAGAGACTTGATGTCATCATAATGTGAACGCAAACCATGGCAGTTCCATGAAACAAAGGAAGTTATTTTTTACTTTGAAAAGCTCCTTTCCCGGAGCTGGAAAGCGTGTCATCTGACATCTCCTCGAGCGATAAATCTTCGTCCGAGGGATGTAAGGAACAACGTCAGCCTCCAGGGACAAGGCTTTACGGGTGGATATTGAGGATCTAAAACAACCATCCTTTGATGATTTTAGCTTGTATGCCTTTGCAGATTTTGATTTCGCAGAAGGAGCTTTTCTTTTAGTAATGTTTGTAGCGGAGGTTTTTAGTCTTGGAGTTGGGCTTCGGGGCAATGATGAGGAGGTAATAATCACAGTATCTGTTTGAGTTCTACTGGATTTACAAATTTTCCTAGCGGCTGTTGCATAACTCATTCCAACTTGAGGTGTTCGTGAAGTGACTATTTTTCTAGCCTCAGGGTATGATATCTTTTGATTAATTTTAATTGTAACAATCTCTTTCTCTAGTATAAAATTTGGACAACTTCGAGAGTAAGAGGGGTGATCACCATTACAGTTGACACATCTCTCCTTCGCTGTACAGGTCGAACTATCGTGGCCAGTCACTGCGCATCGAGCGCAGGTGAGTTTACCCCTGCAAGCGCTCTTCGAGTGTCCAAAACGCTGGCAATTAAAACATCGCAGCGGGTTTGGAATATACGGCCTAACGAGTAAATTCATATAAGCCGCTTTGATGTGCTGCGGCAAGTCTAGGGTCGCAAATGTCAGAATGAGATGTTTAGTTTCAATTAACTTGCCATCTCTTCTTATTAATATGCGCTCAACGCCACAGACCTTCTGATCTTGCAGATTTTCTAGAATTTCAGCCGTAGGCGTATTTAACAAATCCCTAGCTGATATGACGCTACTTGAGAAATTGAGATTGACATGAGGTATAACAGTCACTTCTAAATTTGCCAAATACTGCATATTTCGCCAACGGCCATACCATGATGAAAATACCGGTTCTCGTCCGATCACCGAAGTCAAGGACGAGGGGGGTGGTCTTTGGGACCGGAGCTCCTGTGCCAAGGCACGTATCTCCAGTATAAATTTATCTGTATTTGTCGAACATTTGTTCGTCATAAAATATTTTATGTCTATAAGTTATAAAGATAAAATTTAACTATAAAGTTCTGATCGGAACTGGGGTGGGGAATCGAGCCGGGTCAAGCATCATCGGGCGCGGTCAGTACTTGGGAGGGTGACCACCTGGGAACACCGCGTGCCGTTGGCATCTTTTTACTTCACTAAATCTAATACATTATATAATACATATAATTACTATTATCTGAAATAAATAGATATTTTAAGGATTAACCAATCTATGCATTCTTTAAACTAACTTAAACTAAGAGCGAGGAGACTGTATACTAAGTCAATTCACAATAGTACTGATAGCACTTAATTACTTAATTAATATTTCATTAATATAAACAGTACCTAACTCTATTATATGATTATATTAAAGAAAGCAATTTGAGTGATTGGGACAATATAACAGTCTAAAGTGTAATTATATAACCTTCCATTATTATTATTATCCTATTCATTCTACCTTATTAATTCTAAATTAATGATATTTACTTGTATATATGCTTGTTATGACATTTATCCCAGACTTTTTATTATATTGTATATATATACTACTATCGCTAATTTTAACTGAATTTATATTTGGTAACAATGTGTGTAAACCTAAAACTCCATTTACTTTGTCAAAAAATGTAGCCCAATCACTCAATTAACTAGATTTGGCAAATAAACAATTATTATTGCTGAATAATAGACTATAATAATAATATTCGAAAATGACAATTTATTATGATTATACAAAATATTTATAAATGGGAATTCAAAATTCGTTGCAGCCGTGCACATCCACATAGGAATTGACTTAAAATCCAGTTACAAATATCAGTCTCCATCCAGCCGTCTAATAGTTATTCCACTAAATCTAATACACTATATAATAAAAACAATTATTATTAACTGAAATAAATAGATATTTTCAGGATTAATCAATCTGTGCATTTGTTAAACAAACTTAAGCTAAGAGCGAGGAGACTATAATCAAAGATAATTCACAATACTACTGACAGTACAAAACCACAAAAACTAATACACCATTAACTTAAACATAATTTATCTCTCAATAAATGATTTCTTTTAAAGAAATAAAGCACTATGAGTGATTGGGACACATTCCCACAGTGTTAATCTGTAACTATTCATTATTATCACTTCACAGTTACAAAACTTAAGTTCCCTACAATAATGGGTAAATAAAATTATAATCCCAGTAATTAAAGTATTATCTTGAACGCCATGTCATCATTCCAATTAATCCAGAAATCATACTGCATCTGTGTCGAGATATGTTATCAACGCTAAGATATAAATGAATTAACACATGCCAATAATGCATTAAAATTATTTAATATCTTCCTAAACTATTAATAAAAGACAACTAAAGGTCCAGATCATTAATTTAAGTTAACAAACAAAAACTAATGTTAAGATATTTGTATTAATATTAGAAATTACAAATAATAATCCAGTCTAATGGAATTAAACTATTTATTACCATCAAAACAATAATACAGAGCAAAATTTAATTATAAATAATCTAACATAGAGCTAATATAATTGTATTAAAAGGTAGCAGTCGACAATCAATAGGAAGATTAAGCCACGCCCCAAAACAGTACATAAAGCACAGTCAAAATTGATACAAAACGAAGAAATCTCTAATTTAAAGGGAGTGAATTTATTTCTAGATAGTCAAACCACGCCCACAATCTGGAAATACAACAGTTTGCATACTCAAATTCATTTGGAAACAAATTCTAATACTACGAAAAGGGTGTTTGCATAAGGCAGACTAAGCCACGCCCATTAAACAGATAACTCAACTACGAACCATAAGTATGATACGATACTTAACCAAGCCCAACAACTAAGGAGGTTCAAATATAATGTTCATTTGGCGAGAGAAACCACGCCCACAAAACGTTATTGCACTACACGGCAACGTTAGAAAACACAGAGACCAAACTAAATTTCTAGAGTGGGAAGATCTATCTGGTTAACCAAGCCACGCCCCTATTTCAGTTCTCAAACAGAATTAATACACATACAGCAAGTAATAGAACTAACACACAGGGAGTAGGCGATGCCCATCAGGATGACCTAGCCACGCCCAATTAACAATCTTACCACAGACAGAATGAAACAGAACTTTTAATATTTCCCTCAGCATTAATTACACACTGTCACTATTAAATAATTACAGATGGGAAATATAGAGGCATAGATGCAGTGAAGAGTTAATATCCATATTAATACTACTAACATTGTACAAAATGTGTGACCATTAATCCAACTAACAATGTAAATAGACAAAAGAACCAACTGCTGACAGTATCAAAGAATGAGGGGAATGGAGATGTCTGGGTCACTTTACTGATTCCTATTGTAGTGAACTACAAAATTTTGTGCTAAAACTTTGTTTAAAGCTTTATTTATTTACTTTATTTATTTTCCTTTACACAGTATCATTCAATTGTATTCTTTTGTATTTTATTTTATTATCTTTTCATTAGATTTAGAACTTTGTTTATTTGTATAACTGTTAACACAATCAAAACATGGCACAATCACCAAAACACACACAATCACCCAATTACACCACCATAGAAACACAAACAGAAAACACAGACACACAAACACAGACACAGGAGGAACACATAGAAAACACAGAGATACAAGAACACATACCACTAAGGCCAAACATAGCAGACAGTCCTAAGGACATACTCACAAAGTTGGCACGGATTATTAACCACAAAAGTGGCAACAAATACAGCCTTAAACAATCACTTAGGGATACAGCAGAGGAATTAATAGAGAGGATGGCCGACTCTCTACAATGACACAATAGATGAACTCACGATTCTGGCCAAAACTCCCTCCTCAAAACCCTCTCGCACTTCCACACAATAGGAAGGAGCTGTTAAGAGTTAAAGACACAAGAGAGGACAAAGAACAAATTAGGAGTTATGAGGAACACATGGTCCACAGGGTAGAGCAGCTCTATGACAAAATAAGCTCACTACAGACAAACAGTCACAAAAGTACACTAAAAGGTAGAGCTGATTCACGCACCAACTCCAGGCTGCACAGGTACACAACACAATTGTTCCAAACAGAACATACGCTGGACCGTATCAATACAGACCACAACCACCAAGCACAATTGCCATTAAGACAACAAAAACAACACCACCAAAGAAACTACTCACAACACTACAGAAAAATACAAACACCGTACAACCACAGAAAGTGCAAGTTACACGAAACAAAAATCATTATCAAATGTAAGGACACAGAACAAAAAGACAGAATTACAACACACACTAGAGAAAAACAAAATAGATATAGAGGACACACCAACACAAAGAATAATACTCTTTAATGTACCATCACAAATTGACGACACAACACTGATCAACAGAATACACGAAGAACTGAACACAAACCAGGAACAGTTTCCAATCACAATTACAGAGCTTAAAAGTCACAGAACAAACACAGAATTGCAGCATGTGGTAGTGGAAACGACACGAGGTCGTGCCTACTTACTGGCCAAACAACATTACATCAACTTTGGATTTCACACAGCCAAAGTTGAAATATACAGAAATGTTAGGCGCTGCTTCAAGTGTCAGGCATTCTGGACACACCACAACACAATGCAAAACAGAGACTTTTGTGGTAAATGCAGTGGTAGACACAAGACACAGGAATGCCAACTAAGACACACAGACAAACATACATGCATTAATTGCACAGTCCAACCACCTAACATGGAACACACTACAACACAAAACCACTCCAGCATACGACACATTATGCAGCTACTACAGATACAACATATGTCACAATAAATATACACCACGACACACAGAACATGAACACAACAACACAAATATACACACACAAAACACACTCTTCCATAGGTCCTAGGTGTACAGAAGTCACAGAGGGGAACAAGAGAGGTTAGTGTCAATTAATAGCATAAATTCCTTCCAGGACTAACATTCTCTTTCAGCGAATACACACCAGCAACATTATCCTGTACTCAGAACCAAATGGAAGAAACGACACAAACAAAAACACCAAAATGCGGATCCTACAAATCAACCTACACAACAGTAGAGCAGCGACAACACTAGCTGCAATTTACATTAGAGACAACAAAATTGACATAGCTCTTGCTTCAAGATCCCTATGTAGGTAACGGCAAACTGTACGGCTTCCCAAACAGTTGGACGACAGTCATTCTAACAACAAAGAAGCATGGATAGTATTCACAGGTGATGTAGTAATTAACATACTACCACCCACAGAAACATCAATCTTTGCAAACACTTACAACACAGGAAGGAGACATTACCATAGGCACACAGTATGCAAGACCATATGGAGATTTGGCGGAAGCCCTCCAAGAATGGAAACCAATTATAGAACACACCAGGCCATTTATCATAGGAGCAGATTTGAATGCAAGGTCACAGCTGTGGGGTTACAACCAAGACGAAAGAGGCAACACACTAATTGAATTCTTAATAGAAAATGATCTCACAGAGCCAACATTCAAGGAAACATTCCAACATTCCGCACAACACAAGCACAGGGAAACCCAGACTTCACAATAGCAAATAGCAGTGCGATCAACTTAATTACGGGCTGGAGAGTCGAGGACACACATACGGCAAGCGACCACAATTACATAGTATTTAACATAGACAACAGTAAACCAACACTAAAAACACGCCGCTTTAAAACAAAAATACGGTAACTACGAAAGATCTCAAAAACAAATTAAAGCCAAAACGAGGAAACTGGCTAAAGAATTAGGAAAAAACATTAACACAAACAGACTAGACAACCTAACAAATAAACTAATAGAAATAGTACACAACGTATAGCTAAACAAAATTACAAACTAAAAAACAATAACATAAACACACAATTTAAATGGTTCACAAAGGAACTAGCAACACAAAGAAATAAGGTCAGAGCACTCAATCGCAGATTTAGGAACTGCGATGATGAGGAAAAGATAAATTGGAGAACTTTGTTCTGCAAAGAACGCTCCAAATATAACAAAGAAATTTAAAAGCAAAAGCTAAGGCATGGAAAAACTTTGCACAAAACAATCAGAAACATATGGTTCGGCCTTCAAAATGGCACACAACAAAACATACAAACAAACAGAACTGAAAATCAGCTGGGATGGAAACATAGCCCCCAATAAAAGAGCAGCAATGGAAAAAATCACAACACATCACTTTCCAAATATACCAGTGCCCTTCCAGCCTAGAACACCAGTGGATCGACACAGAGGAACAAATAATGCCAACAAGGAGGAGGTACGAAACGCAATATATTCATTCAACACAAATAAGGCTCCGGGACCAGACGACCTGGATTATCTCATCTGGAGACGAGTCGTAGACGCGACATCACAAGTAATAACACAATGGGCGACACAATGTATAAAACTACATCATTTCCCAACACCACTAAGAACAGCAAAAGTTATTTACTTTGCAAAACCAGGAAAGGACCCAACACTCCCGGAGTCATACAGACCAATATGCCTACTCCCCACACTTGGCAAGATACTAGAAAATAATTTGTCAAAGACTGACACACTTCCTTGAGAAAGAGAATAAACTTAACAATAAACAATTTGATTCAGACAAAGGAAAGTCATGCGAAATGGCACTCAAGGAAATCACAAAAAGAGATAAGACACAACTGGGATAACAAACTCTATACACTCCTAATCTCAGTTGACATTAAGGAGCATTTGATCTCGGTCCACTGGCAGGACATTAACACAAAAACTGATAGGACCTTAAACTGCCCAAAAGCAATAACTAACATAATAAGCACTTATTTGACAAACAGGACAATCCAATATGACTGGGGGCACTGGTAAAGCAACACAAAACATATACAAAGGATGCCCACAAGGATCTTGCTCTGGGACCAATACTTTGGACAGTCATAGCAAATGACTACTCTAAATAAAACAACACCACCAGAAGTCAAAATTACAGCCTTTGCTGATGACTTTCTGATTAGCGTTAAAGGAAAAACAAGAAAATAATAGAAACAATAGGACAACGGGCAGTAACATCCTTCGAGACATGGTGTACAGAACACAATCTGAAAATTTCAGTACACAAGTGCAATATAATAACGCTTTGCCAAACCACACAAACTACAAAGGGAACCTATCATAAGGATAGGGAGGTAAATCACTTACAGGCGGTCACAACAATCAAATACCTAGGTGTGACGTTAGACCAGAATTTAAATTGGCTCGCACACATAAACACACTCAAGGCAAAAGGCCATAACATCACACGGACATCTAATCCGCCTTGCACGGCGCGCCTGGGGACTAAGATCTATTCTTCTCAAGAGCTGGTATCACCCAGTAGCAGAACGCATCTTCGAATACGGCTCATAAGGATGGGGAACCCAATTAGGCAAACAAGCCATACAAAACTGCAAACAATACAGAGACCATTCCTACTGAGAATAACAAGAGCTTATAAAACAACATCTACAGCAGCGCTTAAATGTCCTAGCGGGTGTGATACCACTACATCTCCAGGTACTTAGGGAAGCGACCGTGGCAAACGTGCTCAGATACAATGAAGATATACAAATAGGAACACAATCACTAAGAAAAGATGATTACCAGACCAAAGCTGCCATTAATCCACTCCACCCAGCTGACAAAATAATGGAGAAACACATAAATTTACCGTCAAACATCATACACTATCGCCACAAATTAACATATATACGGATGGCTCAAAACCGAAGATGGCGTTGGCGCGGCAATATGTGTATATGATCACACACAATTAATAAATACCACTCATTTGCCCATGAATAGAAACAACTCGGTCTTCCAAGCTGAAATTTATGCAATTCACAAAGCTTTAACATGGATCAAAGAAAAAAGCCCAGTTAGTACACACATACATACAGACAGCCTCTCTAGTCTGTATGCAATAGCAAAACATAAACAAAGAAACAAATTCATTCAAAAGACACAAAAACTACTCATTGAATTAGCAAAACAACACGAAGTTAAATTATACTGGGTACCTGCGCATACAGGAATTATAGGTAATGAGGAGGCCGATAAAGCAGCAAAAAGGGCGACACAAATGCCACAGGAGAATACAATAAAGCTACCACAGTCGCACCTAAAGAAAATAGTATTAAAAGAAATCCTGGAACGATGGCAAGAAGAGTGGGACATAGCAGACACAGGCAGGTTTACGCATACCTTCTTCCCAATAGTGAACAACAAGCGACTAGTGGGCCAGCAAACAACTAGCCCACTTCTTCACAGGCCACGCCAATTCCCTACCTTTGTTCACAGGCTGGGTAAGGCCACAACAGGAGACTGTATATGTGGGGAGGAAGGAAACTCCACAACACTATGCATTTGATTGCCCGCTAACGCTATCACTACATTTAAATAGGCCAACAGACGCCAACATACCTGCATGGAGCGCAACAATCTTAAACAATAAAACAGCGCAAAATAAACTAATAG
The DNA here is from genome assembly GCA_030067965.1 of Latrodectus elegans. Taxonomy (NCBI): domain Eukaryota; kingdom Metazoa; phylum Arthropoda; class Arachnida; order Araneae; family Theridiidae; genus Latrodectus; species Latrodectus elegans. The sequence goes on along the minus strand of JAHZMJ010000142.1, from coordinate 43,262 downwards.
CCATCATTAAAAACTAGAAATTAACAAACCGGTGGCGGTAGAAAACACAAATGACTGAGATTCCCTGTGCTTCTCAAACACAAATACACTACAAACAACAAGGCAGACTCTCACCTTATTGAGGAATACAGTGACTACACATACAAAAACACGAAAAGGCACACACTCACCTTACTGAGGAGCATGTCCACCAAGCAGTGGACACCAATGACGCACACAAATCACCCTAAAGAGTGAGTCTCGATCAAGAATACGCCTGGAAGCAAGCAGTTACTGAGGTAACGAAACACAAACTTTAGTGTGGTGAAGCCAAAGTGATTGTGAGTTCCCAGAGACGTTGAACAACCATCAATAACATGGACATTGACCGCCACAATAGTGGTTTCTCAGACGGTCAATGATCAAGTGACATATTAGCTAGTGAGGATGCACCACCATCTGTAATAAACATTCGTTCCAGTAGTTAGTGGCATCACCGGCTGGCACACAAGGTTGGCGAATGAAACCTGTCAACGAGATATGAACTTTACTATCACGATGCAGGATGAATTCAACCGCGACCATCAACCCAAAATACACCAAGCGAAGAGGCCCTGATTTGAACTTTATTCCAGAGGTCAACTCCGTGACTACAGTGTATAAAGACAAACGTCGATAGAAAGCGTGCTGCAGCTCTCCCTGTAACGCAGCAGAGTTGCAAGCCAGCTCGGGATGGATTCTAGAGGTTTTCATGGTTTCCCAGACTAGCGTAAATACGGTCCATCTTCCCACAAAGACCCCCATGAGGGCACATTCCCAGCCTGCAACCGTAAAGGTGCCGTCCATCCGCGTGGGCCCCACCTCGCTCAGGCTAGATGATGTGAAATAATTTAATAAACGTGGACTGGTGGATACACGTTGGGTTGGTGGATAGGCTTGTCTGGTTCATTCCGGAATCGAGCAAAGAGACAATAGATGACAGACCAGAACATCGGTCAGGCAGAGAAATGACCCGTCTGTTTCACTCGGCTACTGGAGCGGCTCTCTTTTCCAGGTCCGGCGGGGGGGGCTTGTTGCCTCTCCGTGATGGGTTCTGAAACGCAGCGGACATTAACAGCCTTACACTCGCTTCGCGAGTAGGCTGTCCGCCTGCGGCGTCGAAATACTGCATATTTGCAATAATGGCTGCTTGAGTATTTGAGGCAACTTCCACTAGTAAATCACCAGAGCGCATTTTCTGGATATTTTTTACCTCTCCAACTACTCCCGATATTCCTTTTGATATTAAGAAAATAGATATAAAATTATTTTCCTTCCTTTTATTACAAAAAATTTTGCATTAATTTTATTTAAATTTGCTCCCGTGGGAGATAAGATAAATGTTTGTACTCCATTAAATATTTCATAAAACTGGGACCTGAACGCACCACCCACCACCGAGTCCAACAAGGGGATGCACACCAGCTGCACCAGTGCTAGCCAGGTCCTATACGCTCACAGTACCTCCCTGAAGTGGCCTCCACCCTTAACTAATCACCCAGTAGATGTACCGATCGCTTGATCCATAAAGCCGATTGATGTGCTGAGGACCACAACACACCTCCCGTTTACCTGAAGCAGAGGCCAAAGCAATGCGTTGGTCGCAGGAGGCCTCAATTACCAGGATCCTCCTTTCCAGGGACACGGGTCTCCACGCACGGCAAACACGTGGGTGATTTAGTCCTCAAGAGTAGCTAATGGAAACAGAGCGGCGAAAGCTACTCAAGGGGAGCCCTCAACCTCTTACGAGGCAAACACACTGAGGGAGAAAAGGAAGTAAAAGCAGAGGAGTAGAGGAGAGAAGAAAATAAAGAGGAAAAATCACTAGGGTACCTCAGGATTGTGATACCCGTGTTTACCTAAAGAAGGTAAACCCCCTGAGGGGTCCATAGCCAACTGATCCTGGACATTTGGATCCATCCGTAAATACTGGAGTATACATAGTATACTGACAGCGATGTAATGAATAAAGCTGTTGAAGAATAGAAGTATTTGTGTCTGATTTTTTATTTTTACAAAAGGGATTTAACACAATGTGTGGATTATACCAAGGTGAATGTGCGTAAAGGTCGGTAGACTCGATTCAGATATCACATAGGTCAGACAGCAAAATAATATATTTAATACGACAGAGAAAAGGTGGAATGCTTGCTCGTCTAGCATTATATAATCTCTGAAGAGCAGCACTTGGAATTGTGGAACGCATGAGGGATGATGAGGTGAGGACATTATTTTTGAATAATAATTAAGAGACAGCTGCATCCGCCGCAGGTCTAATGGCAACTGTTGGCAAATTACATATAGACTCTGGACAGGTGATGTGCGAAAAGCTCCACAGCATATCCTTAAAGCAGTATGGTGAACAGTGTCCAATCTGCGTATGATGGAGAGTCTAGCTGATCCATAAGCAACACAGCCGTAATCTATTCGAGATAAAATTACAGACTGATAAATTCTTAAGAGTGATGTTCGATCTGCACCCCAAGAGGTATTAGAAAGCACTCTGAGGATGTTGAGCAAGCGCCACATTTCTTCATAAGGAATTTTATCTCACTGACTACAGGAATGGGTCTATTATTTATGTGAAGCACAGGTTCATTATGGATACTAGTTTTCCTACAGAAATGGACACAGCAGCTTTTACTAGGAGATATACTAAGACCATTTCTTTCACACCAAGTAGTTAGATTGTTTACAGCTGTTCGCAATTGTCTCTCAATTATATTCATGTTTGAACCCTGATATGAAATTTGTAAGTCATCAACATATAAATTCCTATGAACTGAAGATGGTAACTGATGAAGTATGTTATTGATGAAAAGGTTACTCTTAAAACGCTACCTTGAGGGACACCCTCAGCTTGAGTAAAAGTATTGGAAACTGTACTTCCAATAGCCTAGTAGCTAGAAAATTCTGTATAAATAATGGAAAGAATACGCCTTAAATCCAAGATTATGCATATTACGGAGAACGCCATAACGCCTCGTAACGATCGTATGCTTTCTCAATATCGAAGAAGATTGCAACTAGATAGTTTCTCCTCACGAAAGCATTTCAATTTGGGATTCCAGATCTACTATGTTATCAATAGTGGATCGTTCTCTTCAAATCCGCTTTGTTGAAGGGTATGCAATTATTCTCCTCTAAGATGTAAATGAGTCTAGCATTGACCATACGCTCAAACATTTTGCACAAGCAACTCGTGAGAGCTATTGGACGATAACTCAGAGGAGTCAGTTCAATCTTTGCCAGGTTTCAATATTGGAGTCACTATCGCTTCTCTCCATGATGCAGGATAAGCAAGCTCAGTCCAGATTCTATTAAACAATGAAAGTATGTTTAATAAAGAATCATGATGTAAATGACGGAGCATTTGATACGAGATTCCATCTGGTCCTGGGCTAGTGTCGTTTGCTTTAGATAATGCAGTCTTCAATTCTGACAATTGAAAATCACAATTATAGGGTAGATTATGTCGATCATGAAAGCTTAAATGTGTCCGCTCAGCGACTCCTTTAATTCTTAGAAAAGTAGGATTATATGAATCAGAGCTGGAAACACTAGCAAAGGTTTCACCGAAGACATTAGCAATATCTACCGCTGAGGAGTGTATTGCAGTTCCGGTTTTTAATACAGGAATGGAATAATCCTGATAAATAATATTGGTTGCTTTAACTTTCCTCCATAATTGTTTACTTGTTGTCGATGAATTGATTGACGACACGTAGCGAATCGAAGATTCTCTTTGACTCTGACGTCTAACTCTTCGAGCTTCAGCTTTGGCTTTTTTAAAAGCAACAAGATTCTCTGTAGTAGGGTATCTTCGGAATATATTCCATTGCTTCCTTTGTTTCTTATAGGAGAGTTGACACTTTTCATTTCACCTAGGTTTCCTGTGTTTATGTGGAATGATGGAATTTTTAGGGATAGCAACATCCGCAGCTCTGATTATTGTGTCGGTGACATATTTAACGGCATCATCTATCACATCTGTCTTAACTTCTTGTTTACGCTAATCACAGCCAATTAAGTGAAAAGTGTCCAATCGGCTCGACTGTACACATAATTAGGTGGTTTGTGACACACACTATTATTTCCAGCCCTGAGACACGATTAGAGGGAAATGATCACTGTTGTAAAGTTCACTTTCAACTTCAAAATTCAGCAATGGCTAGAGTGATGGAGAACATATAGCTAAGTCCAGAGAGTGGAAATGTCCGTGTAGGTTCGTGAAAATATGTTTTCTCGTCGGGTATTCAGCAGACAGAGGCAATTGTCAGATATGAACTGCTCTATCTGACGACCGCGAGAATTCGTATCTTCACTACCCCACAGAGTATTATGGCCATTAAAATCACCTAGAAGCAGAAATGGAGCTGGGAGTTGGTTAATTAAATCATCTAGTTCCTCCGAATTTACGATCGTCATGTGGTGGTAAATACAGGTTGCAAACAGTGATAAGACAGGTTCACGTGAATTTTCACTGCTACAGCTTGTATTGGCAGTTCTTAGTTGATGTGCTGTATTTGCATATGAGTTTGATGTGAATATGCAAACTCCCTCCAGATACAGACGCATCACCACCATTATCCTTTTCTGAAGCATTGAAACCCACGCAGTTTGGTGCTAACAGTGGGCTTCAGGAATGTTTCCTGGAGAGCCACACATGCGGGTTGTAGCGAGAGATAACAGATTTGATGTCGTCAATTCGAGAACGGAAACCTCGACAGTTCCATGAAACAAAGGAAGTCATTAATGGGATGAATGTTATTCACCAGCAGAGCTCATCTGAGTTTCTGATGAATCCTCAAAACTATTCTCTATCTGAGGATAGAGTTTAACAGTATCTTCCTCCAACGCTAGCATGGCTTTTCTTTCTGTCAAGGAAGACCTACGAACGCCTTCTTTGGCAAGTTTTAATTTTTTTGCTTGAGATGCTCTTTGATTTTGCAAGAGTCAGTTTGTGTACAGCGGTTGAAGATTTTGTATCATTTGTTTGGGAGATTGTTTTGTTGAAGGCTCTGAAATACAATCAGTTTGTGTGCAGCAAGACCGAGTTACTTTCTTAGTAGCAGTCGCATAGCTGATACCTGGCTGTGGTGTACGTGCGGCGACAATTAAGCCGAGCCTCCGGATATGACACACTATTTTTGATTTTGACGGAATTAATTTCATTTTCCAACTGCCATGATGGGCAAGATCGTGAATAGGCAGGATGGTCGCCTTTGCAGTCTACACAAACCTCCTTAGCATTGCAGGTAACACTATCGTGGCCAACGTCAGCACAACGGGCACATGTAAGTTTACCTCTGCAAGCTTTTTTTGAATGACCAAATCGTTGGCATTGAAAGCAGCGAAGCGGATTTGGTATATAGGGTCTTACAGAGCATGGCATATAGGCAACTTTAATATGTTGTGGCAAATCAGATGTTGAAAATGTCAAAATCAGATGTTTTGTGTTGATAGAAACACCATCTCGTTTAAGAGTTATCCGTTTGACACCACAGACTTTTTGAGATATAAATTTTCCAATATTACGTCTGTAGACATATATATATTAAATCCGCTACAGAAATTACTCCCTTCGTAAAGTTAAATGTTGTATGAGGTTGAACGACAACATCCACATTTCCAATTGATTTTAGTGATTGTATAAGTATTGCTTGCCTTTCGGAAGCAATCTCAACTAAAATATCCCCAGTTCGTAGTCTTCGAATATTTTTACTTCACCTACACAAGATGAAAACTCTTTTCAATGAGAAAAGGTGACACAAATTGAAAAGAAACTCCTTCAGTTCTCTTAACAATATAATATTTGGCATTCATCATGGACAATTGTTGCTCCAAAGGGAGGAAAGAATTGATAGAATTATTCATATAGAATATCAAAATTCAGGGACTAGACGGCACCACCCACCACGGAGCCCTACGAGGGGATACAGGTTATTGTACCAGTGCTAGTCAGTCCCTATACGCCACGGTACATCCTGAAGTGGTCTTCACCCTTAACGAGTCACCCAGTAGATGTACCGATCGCTTGATCCATAAAGCCGACTGATGTGCTGAGGACCACAACACACCTCCCGTTTACCTGGAAGCAGAGGCCAAGGCAATGTGTTGGTCTCAGGAGGCCTCAATTACCAGGACCCTCCATTCCAGGGACACGGGTCTCACGCACGGCAAACACGCGGGTGATTTATTTCCCAGGAGTAGCTAATAGCAACAGAGCGGCAAAAGCTACTCAAGGGGAGCCTCAACCTCTTTTGAGGCAACTACAACGAGGGAGAAGAGGAAGAAAAAGTAGAAGAGTAGAGGAGAGAGAAAAGAAAAGAAGAGGACAGATCACTAGGGTACCTCGGGATTGTGACACCTGTGTTTACCTAAAGAAGGTAAACCCCCAGAGGGGTGCCAGTATTTGCAACAACACTTTCATGTTTCGGCATTGGTACTACATGAGTCACTTTTAGGCCATTTTTACCATAGAATATACAGTCCAAACAACCAGAAAATTCTTCTGTATAATTTGTGTATTCAGGAGTACCACATGCACTTAAAAAATTCAGGAGATGTGTTAAAGTTGTGTCCATATTTGCAGCTGTACCTAAAAACAGAAGTCATTAATATAATTTACAGTAAAACATCTTTTCAGATACTATTGTTCTGAAAAGTATTATTAAACAAGTTTAAATAGCAAAAAGAAAAATTGTTTTCAAATTACTTTAAAGAATATAATACATAAATTTTGTACAAGGAATAAAAAGAAAACTGATGTTGAATTCACACATTCAACAATATCAAGTAAGCTATTTTGTTAATGTATTGAAAAATTAGACAAGTTTGATTTATTTGTTGCTCAATGGTCATTCTTGCACCCGAGGGCTATATAGACCAGGACTTACAGTTTAAAAATGGATTCCGAACCACTGCAAACATCTATGCTCAAGGTGGGATTCAACTCACGAACTGTTGAACTGAACCATTCGGTTCAGTTCAACAAGAGCGCCAACCATTCGCCATGAGCTCCGCTGAAAAATTAGACAACAGTAGTTGCTTAAAAGAATAATGTATCATTCAACTAAATACTTTTTATGACACAGCTGTTAAATAATTTAATAATAATTAAAGAAAACAAAATAGTTAGCAAAAGTCCTTTTCTAAGATATGCATTAGAAAGAATTTATTTATTTCAAAATACTATTTATAATTATTTAATTTAAACAATTTAATAATATTCAGAAAACTATTTTTACACACAAAAAATGCTTTTAAAGTATATAGAAAGATTTTCACTTAATATATTTGTAGTTATAATTACCATCATAAAAAAAGCTACATGTCAATACAGAATTCTTGAAGGCAATATGAAAAAAATCTAACTCCATTTGCTATATTATAAACTTTTTAATTACTTTTCCATTAAAAAAATTCTATTTCTTCATTAGTTCTGAAAATAAATTACACGTTTTCTCTATTACTTTTTGCAATGTATTATAATGATACATTTATTAAATTATGTTTAAAAGAAAACATTTCATTTCTCTCATTTATAAAATTTTTTATTATAAATAATATACTTAAAAAAAAAACTAATTCAAAAGATGTTGTCTGGTGTTTATTGTATGGCTTATTTTGATATAAATATTAATTTGTCCCATACACGTAAAAGAAGCAAGCATGTTATTTAACATTGATTTTACATGTCATATTTTATAAACTTTTTGAGAAATTTTTTACATAGTTTAATGTTTACCTTAAAGATTGTTAATACTTGATTAAACATTATACTCACACTTTGGTTTAAATATTTAAAAATAGTGACTTTAAAACTTTTATGAAGCTTAAAATGTCAAAAATTCAATTGCTGAGACAGTTTATACTTATAAAATATTGTAAGTATAAACTAATTAGAAGAGTTTATACTTATAAAATATTATGAGGTATAAACTGTCTCAGCTTGCAGAGCAGCTTATTTTCACACACACACAGTTTAATTACAACATTTAATTTAGAACTTTTAATATGGATTTAATAAAGGGATTATGTTTATGAAAATTATAAGTATGCTCAAGAAATTGGTAAACTTAAATAAACTTAAAGATAACTATAAAACAATTTCAATGGACTGGAATTGGGAAAAGATTTTGCATTAATATCTGAGTCCTATATCAAATAGATAAAATACTTTATTTTGATTTTATTTTTTATTGAAAACTACAGAAAGTGATATTAACATAGCTAATTATCAGTAGTCTTTTAATTGAAAAAAATCTTTTACAATGTAGTTATATATTTATAAAAAATCATGATTGTATATTGAACATAAAAAATTGATTTCTATTCATAAAGTTATAAAAAAATATGCAACTTTATAAATAGAAATTATTTTCAAGAAATAATTTCTATTTATAAAGTTGCATATTTTTTTATCTTTAAAAGATGTGCACTATATCAGAGTTTTTGAAAAACACGTTCAAATAAATTGTAACATATGTAGAACTAACAATTCTTTAAGTTTACATATTTAAAAATCTGTAAAGATACTTGTAGATATAAAATAGTGCAATGCTAATAGTGAATAAATGTTTTAGTAAACATTTCAGTAGTCTAAAATACTAGAGGAAAAATACACTGCAGTTTTTAAATCATTGTGAAAGCCATTTGTAAAGCATAGTTATGAAAAATATTCATATAATGGAATTAATTTCAAAATATAAAAATTAGTTCATAAATTAATGATTTAATTTCAAACTTGAAATATTTATTAAGGAATATGAATGAACACCTTACAAAAATTGTGTACATTTATTGAGAATATATTAAAAAATCATTCTGCTCTATAAAAAAATATTCCACAATTTGCTTTGAATAATAAATATATAAGACACTTCAAAAATCAACCTAACATCAAAATGCAAAAATACACCATAAGATTAGAAGTCATTTTTGTAAAAAACATTGTAGACAGTTTTCTCAAATGAACTGTATTTTAATTAATTTCCTAAAAAGCATTAAAATGCATCCTATTATAAAATATTTATAAGTAGTTTATTAAACATCTACACTATATTCAAAAATTAATTTCATCAACAGTTTTAATATCAGCTAAATAAATTTCTTCTCTTTTACAGTAATTAAGTATATACAGAACGAAATTTTTATGATAATTAAGCAAATTCTAAATCAAACATTGCAGCATAGTAAATGATACTGAAAGAAAATAAACTTAATAATATAATCATTTAAGAAAACATATTAATTAAAAACAATTTTTTCATAAATTCTTTAAATGTTAAATGAATTATTTCAAATAACAATTAAAGAATTTATTATAAAATAATAAATTCTTTAAATGACATATGAATCTAACAATTCTTGCAAAAACTAAGCATTCCATACAGTACTTCAAAACTTTTAAGTAAGATAACAGAAGGTTTTAACGTTCAAAAATAAGAATTTTGGAATTTCTAGCTGGTTGAATAAAAAATTGGAAAACATTTTCAATCAAAAATGAAGAAGTAAAACAATCCGAAACATTTTCTGGGTAAATCAGAAGCACTGAAAATCATGCATAATTGATACAGTTAAAGGTTTGAAATGAATTTTGCACTTTTTGTACACTGGGATAAAATTTGGTCAACAATCATGATACTAAATATAAGTATTTATTTGACTACTGATAAATTAAAGAAATCAAATTCATAAAATTTAAATCTAAAAAATAAATATTAAAAAACTTAAATATCAAATTTATTAAATTTGAAAATTGAAAGAAATTTATGAAACTTGATTTATTTCCATTTATAACATAAAATAATTGGGAAATCTCTATAATAACAAACTTGTACACATTGCCAAGAGCATAATTTTTGCACATAGAATAATAATAATTTATTTTCAAATGGAAATATGACACCACAACCAACTAACCAATATAGAATAATTGTTCACCCATGAATTGAATCAAATATGATAACTTATTTTCTAATATTTAAGCATAGAAATTCATCAGGTAAATTTTTATAAAAGTAAAAGAACATCTAAATCTGTCTTTAGATTTGTGTAGGTTAGAACTTTGTAAATGAATTAATTCCATAAGTACATTTTCAAGAACTTAATTTCAAATTTAAAAGTATCACCAGAAATTTTTATAATACGATTCTTTTTAATTTGAAAATATGAACTATTCTTGAAAATATGAACTGTTCTAAACCAGTAAACAAGTTTAACAAACCAAGGACAAGAGTCAATTTTAGAAAAAAACGGACTTGATGCAAAAACTTTAAAGTGATAATTTTCTATGATTTTAACAATTGCAACAATTATTTGAAAGTAAAGAATTTTGTAAAAACCAAAGGAAAGCTATTGTATAAGCTTTAAAATATTATAATGTCTTTTTTAAATCAATGATCCTTCATATGATATAACAGAAACTCAACATTAAATCTTTATGAATGAATTGAATTGGACTATTGGATTCAATCAGATTAACATTATTCGACCTTCCAATACGATAAGAAAGTATAGTATTGAAGTTGGAAGGACAATCCCAGCAGCTAATACATAGTTTTCTAGAAATTGTTTAAAAATTTAAAAAAAAAAAAAAAAAAACAAGCACATTGTTTTCATTTTATAGAGAAAATTGATAGGGCTATAAATTCATTTCTTTAAAATTGCAAGAAATAAATTTTAATGAAGCATTTAACTTTCGGAAACTTCAACTACAGATGAGATGGATAATAAAGGAAATTATTTTGAACACTCCTAAAAATTTTCAAATGAAATAAAAACCTAGAAATGTTTAAAAAATTTAAGGGTGACTTTTGCATTTTAGCAATTTAGCTATTTTATGAATACCATGGAGTTACACTTTAGAGGCTAGAACTGTGCAGAACATTTGGCAATAAAAATTGATTTCTTTCTCTCATCAAAATTTTGCTGGTCATTCGATGGTAGTTAACATCAATTACAATTTCTAAATCGTATTTAAATGTTCTAGTTTGTCAGCTTTATTCTTGAAAAGAATGAGAATTTTGTGCAAAATTAAATCAACAAATATCTTTAATAATTGGTCACTACTAAACCTCAGGATAATATAGATTACAATAAAATACTTTTGAATGTTTTAATCTATTAAATTTTAAGAGGTACATACCAAGAAAAATAATTATTAAAATGGATTTCATTAAATCAACTACAAATTATCTTTATAATAATTTAAACATTAATACTTTGGCTCCAATAACTGCAAATATCCTATTCATTTTCCAGATAATTTTTCAAGGAAAATAAGATCCATGACACCTGAATACTTTTCAGCTGTCATATTTAATATTTTTTGCTTGTAATATTAATCATAATTAAATCTAGGATGTTTGACATACTGATAATAACTCACACTTTTCATTATTATAAAATGAATGCAATAGGATTAACTTTTTAACATTTTCAAATAAACTAAAACTTGATACATTTTGACAGTGTTATCTGGTAATATTGATTTGATTAGTCAAATACACACTTTACCGTTACTTTTTTTATGCATCTACAAATTCAATGTAAAACTATTATTTAAAGTGGATTTTAAATCACTACAAATATCCAAGCCTATAGTAGGAATCAACCCTATAATCAGTTGAAATGAAAGCCAGGAGTCCAGTTATTTAACTGATAACTTAAGCTTGTTAGTTTTCACAGTAATTAAACCTTGTAAGCATTAATTGCTATATTACTTAGTAAAAATACAAATTGATAAATGATACATAAAAAATCCCTTTGAAAAGTTGTTTCAATATTTTCAATCAAATAAATAGCATAAAAATGTCCTTTAAAAATTTAACAATGCTTAGAGCAAAATTCAAGCATAGAAATGGGTAAAACATTAAAATAGAAAATTAGAAATATTTTACAGAAATTTCAGAACATTTGTTTATTTTATGAATAATTTAGAAGTAAAACAAGGAAAAAAAATATTAATAGCAAATTATCAAATTAAATGAAAAATTTTGTTAAAACCAAGCTTAATTTTAAAAACTGAACTTTTGAAATTTTTCTTAATCCTACAGTTAATACAAATGTCTTAAGTATTACATTTGTGATACTTTCTGTTGAGCAACAGCTGTTTTCCAATAACATGTTTAATTTTATCATTGGCTACCTCCAATATTACGTGAGCATTTCCCTTCTTAAAAATCATTAACAGCACACCTTAGTTTTTTGTCTGGTGAACTATTTATTGATAAAACAAGAATGCTATTTTACCATTTAAAAAAAAATTCATTTTCTTGTAACTATTTATTTTGCAACTCTAAGAATGAAGTTTATTGAGAATGAGCAGTTTTACTTAAATATATCATATCAGTTTCATAATTAAATTAATAACAGATTCAGTTCTAATTACATAATATTTACATATTCTTAATGAACAAATACCAGTATCTGATATCTTTCTTGAGATACGATACTCCTATTAACTGAAAACCTTTGTTCAAGGTTTTACATGTGATAAAGGAAGGCATTTCCATGCAATAAAACCAGACATTATTTATTTAATTTTGGGAGAAGTATATCTAAGATTGTTTGAAAGAATTAATTTTAATTTAGAAATTTCATTCCAGTAATAGCACTAATTTTACAAAAAATTCACAACTGCTAGTTTAAGGTCTTCAAAAACATATATTTGGATTTCTTTTTGCATTAAGATATTTGTATTCATATTAGCAGAAGTAACATTTTCATTTACTTTCTTTGTTCATTTTTATGTTGAAGAAAAAAGGCATGGATCATAATTTGCAAAAATTCCACATTTCCTACACTAAACTGTTTACATCACATAAGGGAGAAAACAGAAAATTTATTGCCTGACCATGCATGATTCCACCAATCTAATAAAATTGCTATTCTTGTCCTTATGATTATTAAAAAGACAAATATCTAAAAATTTTGTATTTTTGAGATGTTTCAGTCATAAGTACTCAAAAATCCTTTAAACCTTTCATACAAAATAAAAAAAGGTTGTTGATAAAAAAATTTCATTGAACTGCACTTAAATTTTTGAAAAGTAAACTATTTTTATATTCTAAATTTTAAAAAAATCATGGCAATATGTAAAATTAATGAGTGATGTGTAATGAGTTGCTGCCTCGTATGATGTGGTTCATAATGATCTCTCATTAAGCCATTAGAAAATTAACCCTTAAAATTCACCTGCAGCCTTTGATAGATTCCTTTTTCAAACTGAAAATAGGAGTGTCTCTTTCCTTTCTTTCAAAATTGAAACATAAAAGAAATTCAGAGTTGTGATTTAAAATTAAGGACTTAATTTTTTCTCAGTAAATAAGCAAATTCTACAAACTACAATGGCAAATGCTAATAAGACTTAAAAAAAAATAAAAAGAGTATAATTAACACAATAATTTTTAAAATATACAAGCAATAACTATAGTAATTTTTTTTCCAATACTTTAATCATTAAAAATTTATTTTTCAATTACACTGCTTAAAACAATGGAATAAGGAACTTTATTTTTGCAATAAATTGGAAGCGTCACAAATGAAATTTTTTATTATTTTCAAACCCTGTGGAACAGAAATTTTGAGTTTGTTGTCTAATACAAGGCTCTAGCAGCAGCAAATGAAATTTGGCTTTAAAGTAATGTAGACAAAGTAGATAAGAAAGATTGACTTGACATTCAGTAAGCGTATTGTTAAAATGAGAATAATATCTCAACAAGAAGATATGAGAATAATATCTCAACAAAGTCATTTAATCAAATCATAAACTTGAGGCAGCGTGAAAGACTATTATAGTCCCTTATGCTGCAACAACTGGAAATGAACTTATATTAATGGATAACAATTGCTACATTGAACTAACTTGAGTATAATTTTCTTTTCAATGAAGTAATTGAAAATAATAGCAAGCATGGTTTCCTAACACAATTCCAATAGAGCCTGTTAGGAACATTCTACACAGATGAGTTGCACTGAATGTCAACCTCCCAAAATTCCTCAAGAACTGAAAAGTGCGTTTCTGAGGGAAAAAGGAACAGAATACTCCAGTCCCTCATTAATATATTCTTTGGCTTGAATCTTCAAAGGTTTTAATGTTGGCGGCTATCCAGAGAAACCATAAACCAACTAAAGATGATTTTACTTAAGGAAACACATTTCTTTATTTCTTTTATCCATAGGTAGAAATTATTTTTTTCCTTTGTAACCAAATGCTCAATAAAACACTTTTTTCTGCTAAATGTCATTTTTTTGTTTTATGCAACCGACATCTGTCAATAATGTATCAATCAATCAAACAATTCTCCAGGAGCAAAATCAACTCACAATCTCAATCCCCTTTAATTGCTTTGAGCAGTGTATTTAACAGTACATATATTTTTAAAAATATACTTCCTATAATTTCATAAAATAGTTTAATACAGAATATAACAATTAATGTCCATACTTTAAGGTAGAAATAAACCAATTCATAAAAAAAGAAATTGATGTTATATACTTCCTTTTAGTAAATTAAAGTTTAGAGAAAAGTACAATAAAAACAAATATAATACAAATGCAACAATAAAAAATTATTGTCTAACACTAATGCATACACAAACAGAAGCTTATTACTAGAAAAAGAAAAATATTCAAATATGAGAATGAAAATATTTAATTGTATAAACTAACCATTCTTGCAATTTGGGAGCATCTTCCTAAATCATATAATGGTATGTATCCGAACAAGGTAAGCTGTTAAAGTCACAACAAAAAATAACAGCAGCAGATTGAAAACCCTAAAAAATTACAATTCATAAATAATGTTACTTCTGGAGAAAATTAGTTTAAGAGTATACCACAGAATAAAAGACATTTAAATTTTATATAATTGTTTACATTAATAATAAAAGATTTTCCATAATGAGTGATTTCATGGTGAATGACGCAATAATTCATTACAATTGCAAATGAACAATTTACAATCAAAACAAGCTACTGTGCTTTCACTTTACTCATATAATTTGTTAAATATCAGGTGATATCTAAAAAACAAGAAAATTTATTTCAATGATAAGTATCTTTTTTTTTTTAGCTATGGGTAAAAATTGCATTTTAAATTATCAATTCCAATCTCAAAATTATATATATATATATTCAAAGAAATTTGAGAAAGAAGGGCACAATTTAAATTTTTCAACATTTTAGGAAGTTCCATTTATATTTTTAAAATTATCTAATATATTTTTCTCTATTGTAGTTAAAATTTTAAGAACCCTGAGGCATTTAATCCCCTTCTAAAATGCTTAGACCAAATCATAACAAAATAATCAATATTTGATTCCTATATGTTTCTAAAAATTATCGCAGGTAAAAATATGAGGCATCATTTACTTAAAAATTAAAATACACCACATTGAAATCCAAATTGATAAATTGTTTAGTAAACTTATTTATTCAGAAAAATAAATTACATTTAAGAATGTGAATATTATTTCACTCTGATACAGTCCCTAATAATTCTTGTAAATGTCATGAAAATGTTTTAATCATTGTATGCCAAATCTGTTCTTGTGACCAACTTGGGAATATAAAAAGAACAGAATCTCTATGAGAAAAATTTTTATTATAATGCTCTTACTCAGCTTTTTTATTTTATTTTTTTTTATTGTGCTTCCTTTAAGTATAAGAATATTATTGGAGTACAATTTATCATTTAAACTTATGTAGTTCTTTTTCATGCTTTGTCAGTAAATCTTTTAATGATTTGAGAATACTCAATTTCATATCTTAGAAAATATCTATTCGTCAATTTTAATTCCTTGATAAAATCTTTTCGATATTTAAAAATCAGTAATTGGAATCATTCTATCATCTACACATAGGCAATTTACAAGTTCTTTTTATTTTTTATACGCAAATAAAAAGTAATTTTTTAACTGTCAAAATAAATTCAAACATTAAACTTCAAAAGAATTTAATTAATCTGTGACTTGTTTCAATTCACAGGAACTTGGTTAATTTTACAGCTTTTGCCAAATATGTTGCATATATATTTGGATTCTTGAAGTCTTTGTCACACACAGATATACATATAAATTTATTATAAAATAATGAAAATAAATATTATTCTTCAAATTTATTTGTGTTTTTTTCATAGTATAAGTTACTTTATGTGAAAATAAAGAAAACACTACACAAAAAATCTATTAAAATATATTTCACAGATGCAAGATAAAAAAATAATAAAACTATTACACATATCCTAAATTTTAAAAAGAATTTCGTATATTTTTGATATTTTCATTAGCCAGTGAAATTTAATATAATGTGATTTAACACATATTTTTGTATGACTATAAGCTTATGATGTTGTCTAACAAACATTAAAAAAATATTGCATACTATACAAATTCTTAAAAACAAAAAAATTGTAGACTGAACATTAATAATTGACTAAAGCAAATTTTTATTGAAGTAACTAAAATATCATCTTAAAATATATCAATGTTTCCCTGTTTGTCATCGATGACTCTTCTTAAATAAAAAAAAAAAAGTTGTTTTTTAACAATTACATAATAACAATAAGTAATTGGAACACTTTACCATTGCAAAATTTTTAATGTTTCTTGATTCTTTGAACTAAATCAATAAAAATGATAAAAATATAATTGTTATAGATGCAAACAATGACAGCTTCAATATAAAAAAGAATGATAATTAAAAAATACGATTTCCAAAAAATTCAATTAAATTTGGAGTAAAAGCAACTTTAATGAAAATTCTTAAATAATTTTAAAATGTCACCAATCTATATGTATTTAAAATTGTGTTCAAATTACATATGTTTTAAATTTAAATGATAAATATTTGAATGTTATACATATAGAGCATTAGCAGCTCCAGGTAAGAATAGCAAGGTAAAGCAATGCTTAGCATAGGTAGCACATGGGCAGTTGACCACATTCTCTCTCTCTCTCTCTCTCTGGGTTGCAGGAGCTCCACGAGATGGATTTGTGTCTACGTTAATATGATGTCCCTCCACTGGTGTGGTGTAAATGTGGAGAGAAGGGCTTAAGATCAAGTGTGATTTTGTCACCAGACCCTCATTCAAAATTACAAAGTGCTTGGAAAGTATTCCAAACCATTCTACCTTAAAGTACAGATCAGGGCTTGTCTACACCACAATGTAAACAAGAATAACAAGTGTACAATATTACTTTGATTATTTGTGTTGTGATAATAAATAGATATACTTTATAGCCCCTCAGAGTTTGTATGAAATGTGTTCTACATAGTTATTAATATTCATTTTCCTAAGCAAATAATCTGAATTTAAATCTCATTCCTAATTAGTATTACATTATTTGTTGAGACAAATGTAAATTTGTTTATTATATTTTCTAGATGATTTTTAAATCTGCAGTCCAGACCATTAACATCGCATTGTCACTATGCGTCTATAAGGATTGTTCGTTGCTCAACGGTCATTTTTGCACCACGAGGGCTAATTAGACCGAGACCTACGATTTAAAGTGGATTCGAACCACTACAAACATCCACCCCAAGGTGGGATTGAACCCACGAACTGTTGAACCGAAGGCAAAAGCATTTACCATTCGGCTGCCAGCTCAGCATGTGTCTATTAGGGTCTTCTCACACAGAGTCCTATGTGCAATTTAAATATGCTCATTACAGTATAATAACTATCTAAAAATTTATTTGCTCTCTAATAAAATGATTAAATCATGTAAATCTCTTCACTTATATCACCTTATTTAAAAGAATTCAAAGCTCATAAGTATTTGCGAGATATTCTACAGATAATTATTTTTTAAATTGTTATTAGTTTCAGAATTTAATAAAGTCATGACATTTTTTTAAAAATTATTAATCTTGAAATGAAAAAATCATCTTTTCTCCTTCATATTTTATGCGCAAAAAATCAAAATGCTTAAAAAAATATCAAGGGATATTTAACAGATAATTTATACTTTCAAGAAGAATCACACAAGTTTGAAATTTAAATATTAAATTTATTTTCTATTGAACTCAAAAAATGTTAACATTCTAATAAATAAAAGTGTCTTAGATAGGCATGAGAATACATTTAACATTTTGCAGGTGCAAATTTAATTTAATTTCACTTTTAAGTCAACCCTGATATGTGAGCAAAATAGTTTTTGAATTTGAAAGTTTTTAGAAAATAAATTATATTTATGATTTGCAAAAAACATTGATTAGTAACCATACTATACACAGTAACAGCATCAAAATTTTCTAAAATTATAAAATTGTTCTCTGAAAGTCAGCAAAATTCTGAAAGAGAAATGTCTCATAATTTTCAAATATTTTTCAAAGAATGAATCAAGAATGAAAAGTCCTCAATTTTTTAGGCACAATTTTAATACTGTAAATATCTAAATAACTAGTTATATTAATAAAAACATGACGTTTTGAGAATAATTTGCTTCTTAACTCAACCAAGTAAATCAATGAACCATTAAAGAGATATAAGATAAAAGAGATAAGATCATCTTTTTACTGCCTTAATTTGAACAACTAACAATATATCTAAGATGATTTTTTTCAAAATCTTTACTTTTTCTCATTTTTAATTTTTCTATCATAATTTATTTTATCTAGTCAGCTGTTTAGGCTCCCAACTGCTTTAAAAATGGTGTTATGTTTAAAATGGTGTTTATTTACAAAAAAAAAAAAAAAAAAAAAAACTAAGAGACTATTGATATTAAAACAATTGCATAAATTCATAGAATATTAAAATAACTTAAATAAGCTTTTTTGACTTACATTTGTAATTAAATATAGTATATTTTAATGATAAATTAAAAATAATTTAAAATAAAAAAGTGATAAAGTAAGTGTTTTGTTTATTTGATTAGATTTTTAGATTCTTTTACACTAAATTTAACTTAAAACCTAGTTAATATAAACACAATAATGCTAATTTAATTCCTCACAATTAACTATATTTTAAAACAATAACAATTATTTTGATTATTTTCAAAGTCTTCAATACATTGCAATGAAATTTGAAACTGAGAAAAATACTCACATGAGATTGGATGATGTATTCAACATAATTTGTACAGACTGCAGCTTGAATAAGTCTAACTTCTGGATTATCTTTATTAGAATAGAAATGAGTGTTTGCAATGATAAGTTTACAACCAGGATTTTTCATATGTTCCAGTAACTCAACCTGTTAAATATATTTTATTTAATGAATCAATGAAAACGTAGATGATAAAAATTATGTATTAGATATATTTAAATTAAAATGCAGGATATGTAATGATAGTTGATGCAAATTCAATATTATCCTTTGTATTATCATTTAAACTCATAAGAATATCTTAAATTGTTCAATAAACTAATAAAAATATAATATATTTAGTAAATGACTGGATATGATCAATTATTATGAAAACATTTAATCTGTGAATAATTAGCATCTGTGATACAATAGCATTTAAAATGCTATTTTATCTCAAATAATTTTTAAAAATCAGGAATATTAGGACAACTCCGAGCCCTGCATTTTATAACTTCTTTCCCTTGGAGAAATTTATAGAATCTACAAAATAATCATCAGTCACACAAAATATTTCATATTAATTATTTACTATTATTTTAAACAACATATTGATTCATTAATATAATTAAGTGTGTAGATATATCAATTTGGTACTTAAGATTAATATTTTCTATTTTATAAACAATTGAATATTTATTTAAATTAAATTTAGCCTTATACACATTCTAGAACATTGTGAAATATCTGTAAATATATAATAAAACTGGAGTTTCCTAAATTCTAAACTGATAAATGAGGCATATTCGGAAAGTAAGTACCAAATTGTGAAACTGGGTGAAATCTTCCAGACAAATTAAAGATGTTTATAGTGAACAAATGATGAGTGATGGAATGGTGAGAAAGTGGATTAGAATGCTTAAAGATTTGAGAGTAAAACAAATATCCATGTTGAGGCACCAAAATGTTGGCTTTCTATTGTTAATGATGATCTGATAAAGAAAGTTGATGAAAACATCCATGATAAGCATTTTACAATGACAACACTTTCTAACAAATTTACCCAAATTTCTCATAATGTTTTGTATGAAATTGCTGCAGACCACTTAGGTTATTACAAGTTGTGTTCATGATGGATTCCAAAATTATCAATGATGTTCACAAAATCAAGCGTGTTGGCAGTGTATTAACATTTCTCAAATGCTACAGAGAAGAGGGAGAGCATTTTTTAAACCGACCAGACAGGTGATGAAATGTGAGTTTGCTATGTCACACCAGAATCAAAGCAACAGTCAATGGAGTGAAAACACACTAAATTTCAGAAAAATGCAAAAAATCTTGTGAATCAGAAAAATCACAAAAAATCATGAGCACTGTCTTCTGGAACATAAAAGGAATTTTAATAACAGAATTTCTTCCCAGGGGTAAAACTGCCAATGTGGAACAGATATTGAGATAGAGACTTGGAATACTACAGTGTGCAATTGAAAAAAAAAAGAGGAATACTGAATAAAGAAATTGTGTTGCTCCATGACAATGTTCGGCCCTTGTGACACTCAAACTCTAATTCAACAATTTTGTTGGGAGCAGTTCAACCACCCACTGTACAAGCCAGATTTGGTTGCTGCCACCTGTTACTGCACATGAAGCGAGAGCTTAGCAACAAGCACTTTGCCTCTGATAATGAGGTGAAAAATGTGATTGAGTCATGGTTATCTTCACGTTCAAGAAGTTCCTATAAAACATGTTTAGAAAAGCTGGTTTATGGTTACAACATGTGTTTTAACATTGGTGAAAATTATGTAGAAAAATAGTTTAAAGTTTGGTTTTTCATGTAAAAATAAAAGTGGCTTGAAAAAAAATTTTAATACTACTTTTTTACAAAACAGTGATTATTTTTCGAATATGCTTTATATGATTTTATGTTGATATTTATTGTTAGAAAGGAAGGAAATGTTTCAACTATATCTTTTCAACAGTAGCAATTTTTATCAAAAGTATAAATTCTCTTTAACATTTTGAGTCCGGCGTCATCGTTTCAAAAAACTGCTCCTAGGACGGCAGGAGAAGATGACATTTCCTACCCCCTTGACCGAAAGGAGAGAGTCATTTTCCTCCCACTTAAGTGCCCCAGGTTTCACTGTGACAAATCTTTAACTTTTGAGGGAAATATGCCGCACTAAGTCTGCCATAATTCTCATGAAAATGTAAATGCATTTAGCATAAATACTGTACTTATCGATACAAACTATCGATTTTTTTCTACTCGTTGTTTTACATACCACATTAAGAAATGTTATAAGAATTTGAAGATTATATACATGAATTTGTTAAACAAATTTAGTCTGTTTTAAAAACAATATGGCGTATATCAATTTATTACAGAGAATATTCTGAAATAATTATTTCAAATAATTACAGATTTCTTTAAAGCAATGAATTTGTAATTAGTTACAATAAAAATTGATAAGTAATAAACTAACTGAATATTTCAAAAACATTCCTAAGAGCAGCCTGCCTAATATTAAAATATGTAAATAAATAAATAAATAAAGATATTTTGAACAAATATTTCCTTTTATGAGTAAGTGCAAGCAAATTGCTGAAGTTGCATTTGAAAAAGATAAAAGTAATCTTAGTGATAAATACAGTAGTAGTTTCAGTTTTCTTTTGATTTAAGTATTTCTATTTATAACAAATTTCTATATTGTATGGATTAAAATATATGCTTTTATATCCTTCATTTCAAGGAAAAGCTTAAAAATGGAATTTTTTCTTTCTGCATGTTTCTGCAACTAAGTATGAAACGTTTTGCACAACGTAAGGTAGCCAGACGAATCTTGAGTTTCTCCTTTATATGTAGCATTCAGATTGATTGTTTAATAAAATTACATTTGTCATACAATAAATAGTATTATTCGGTTCATTTCTCAATGACTGAGAACTTGAAAATGTTCATTCAAAATAATACATTCCAAAATATACTGTATTAGTCTCAGAAAATATTTTTATAAAATTCTCATCAGAATGTAAGCAAGAAGACATTAGCTTTATATTGGGAATAAATTCTTATCTTCAGTACTTTTAGCTTTCATAAAACTAGGCTTATTAAATTATTTTTAAAAACCAAAACCGTGATTAGTTTAATTTTATACAGAAATTAAAACTACATAAAAGAAAGACTGACACAACTAAAAGGCAACTTTTTTAAATATCTATCACATCTCAATTTATGATTGAAAGTATTTTCATTTTTATATATATTTTACTTCTACCTACATGTTTGTTTTTTGTTTAAATTAAAAAATACAATGTGCTCCTGGAATATTTTCCATAAACAGGACGTCGAAAGGAAGAAACCAAGAAACATGTCCAGCATCTATTCCGATATTTGTGTACATAAGAAAAAAAGTGACGTTTAGTATTCTTTATTCAATAGTGAATTGGACAAATGAATAAAATATATTTCACATTGAAGAGCATATTTCTAACACTAAATCAAAACTATTTCTTTGTAAAAAATTTATTTCATTAGTCCATCTAAAAATCTAGAATGTGAAAATAGCTCTTATAGTATATAACTGTTTCTTAATGAAAATGTTTCGAAGACTATTAAATCTTTGAATTGGGATTTTCCTAACATATACTTTCTCATGTGTAAATTATTATGAGAAACTTTTAACATAACATTAATATTTTCTTATTTTAACTTTTAAAATATCAATCTCAAAACCAGAAATTCTGGTCAGGGTTAGACCAAGAATAGTCCTGTTTATAGGGATTATAATTGTCAAAAATGTAAGGACACTAATGCTAATTTTCCACGTTTTATTATGTAGTTTAGAAATAGTTAACCAATGCAGAAGCCAGCATACCAATTTACCGGTAGTTAAAAATCATAAAATACAATATACAGAATCTCATAAATATGAAATTGGTAATTAAAGACAAACCATTAATACAATTAAAAATAAAAATATTCTTTATATGTGTAGTTCTGTATATTATTTATGTATGTATGTATATATATATATATATTAATTAAACATAAATTTTTTATAAAATGAATCAAATGATAAATAGACAATAATAAAGTGAAAACACGATATAGTAAACAAATGGAATATGTGTTCAATAGATAGTACAAAATTGAAAAGAAATAATGAGTAAAAAGAAACTGAAACGAAGTACCAGCATGGCCAGCTTCTTTAGGAAGTGTTAAACATATTGGCATAAAGTATGACATACTTTGGTACCAATATGGTTGTTTGGTTCAGCATTGGTTCAAGACTTAAGCCTTAATGAAGCCAATACACCTTTAATAATTACACACACACACATATATATATATACATATATATATACAACATACATACATGTATATATACATACATACATACATATACATACATACTTACATATACATATACGCATGTGTGTGTGTGTATATATAATCTTTTTATAGTATATAATATATATAATCTTTTTCCCCCATAAATTTAAAAATGATAGGCTTATCATCTGCTTTAGCCATACACCAATCAAAATCAAATGATACAGAGGAATTTGCATCATTATTGCCATCAAAAAAACTAATATCCTTGCATTCAGATTCATCACAGCAATCAGAATCACTGTCTATGCAAAATTTTCTTCTTCTAATTCTTCCAATAAATTTTTAATTTCTTCATCAGTCAATCTATTACGACGTGAAGCCATCAATATATTTTTCCTAGCGACGAAAAAAGTTACTGATTGCAATGAAAAAAATTTGCTAAAATGAGGATGAAAATGCTTCCCTTTTAAAAAGAGGAGCCAATAAAATCGTTTTATGCCAAAATTCTCCACTCAGACAAGTTCCCAATTTTTACGACTTTCATACACAAAAGAGCAGCAATTATATCGAACTCAAATGCCGGAAGAAACTTGAGCAGGAAAAAGTCAGGCGCATGAAAGGGGGAAAAAATCCATGGTACAACTGTTATACCCCAGCCGTCCTCTGAGGCGCTTAACTTTCATTTTTTACAACAGTTGTACTGCCGGGACTAAAAAGGTTAAAATATAAAAATCAGAAAAAATATTTATGTGGAGTATTATTTTCATATTAGATGACATTTTAAGTCATGAGATAAAAATTCTATATTTATAAAATAATACTTATTTCTCATCTAATAGTTTCAGATATCTCAAAATAACAAAATATAAATTTTCAAACAAAATTTAAATCATTAAAGTTAAAAATTTTCTTTTTATTCCTTTAAATTTAAATTGTAAATGATGTCCAATTATAGGATCACCTGGCCAAGTATTTTAATATTAAAATATCAATATACTAAATACTTTAAAATCTGTTAAATCTCTTAAAGTATAAAAATCCATTTGTTAATTTTTCTATAAAAATGAGCAAACAATGCAATGAAATATATAAAAAGAAAAAATTCCCTTGGTGATTACTGAAAAGTTGATACAAATTAATATGATTATTCTAATTCAAGAAAACACAATATACTAATTCATTGGCAATGGGTTGCCTTTTGAAAAACTGAATTCAAAATGATTAAAACAAAAATTACATTAACAGCAAAACTAAAATAATAAAAACATTAAATCGCTAGATATTTTTACATAATAAACTATTCAAGATAAATTCTAATAGAGGCCAGTAATGTTTAAGAGTATTTGATTTTGTTTGTCCCCTAACAGTTATTTTTTGTGCATGAGGACTAAATAAACTGAGACGAAAAATTTAAAGATGGGTTCCATTTGTTCAATATAAATACAAATACTTTGAAAATGGCCAAGACTGAAAATTTCAAGTTAAAATAGTTATTGTTTGTTTTATGCAGTTCTACAATTGATTAATTTGCCTTAAAAATTTAGTGTATTTTAAAAGTGTTGTAATTTTTCTTTGAAAAAATAATTCAATTTGCAAATCTATATTTTTAACATTAAAATCATGTTGATAATTTTCGCTTATCTGTAAATATAATAATATATTATGATGTTAAAAAACTATTTGATTTTAATACGATTTTACTTTTTCAGGCAAAGTAAATTTTTATCGATTCCTTTTCTAGAAAACCATGGTAAATTTTTAATTAATTTTGACATCTTTGTTTTTCAAGTTTAGCTTAACAAATAATATTTAAGAATATAAATCCCTTTACTACAATTTTCCACAGTAAAAATAATCCCATCCATAATATTTAAAGAATTTTCAATCAAAGATTCTAAAAATGCATTCAAAGCAACTTTCAATAAAATATAAATTCATATTTAAGAACAACATTTTGAATTCTTTTAAAGACATGTGGTCATTAATTAAAATCAATTCTGATTTATTTTCATTGTATAATTCTAAATTATCCATTTCATTAACTGCTTCAAATAGATAGATTAATAATTCTTCAGACATGGTAAAAGGTTTATTTGAGCCAAATTTATAAAAGGCATAAACATGGATTTTTATTTCTACATTTTGGTCTTAATGGAAAATGAAACAATCATTACAAAGAGGTAAGTTTTACTTTAAATATACAATTGTTTTCTGAAAAATTTTTCAACGAGATTCATACTTTTATCTATATATCAGTTAACATAAGGTATCATACACATCTGTCTACATAAGGCCAACAGTGCTTATATCAGTTTTCTTAATCGTAAACCCTGGTGTATGAAACATAAGTTAGGTGGTCAGCCTAACACAAAACCCCTAGTGTTTAGTTCTCCAAGTATGCTTGGTACTCAGATTATCAACCCACTTAACAGAA
Organism: Latrodectus elegans; assembly: GCA_030067965.1. NCBI lineage: Eukaryota > Metazoa > Arthropoda > Arachnida > Araneae > Theridiidae > Latrodectus > Latrodectus elegans. The sequence goes on along the minus strand of JAHZMJ010000142.1, from coordinate 17,432 downwards.
TAAAAGTTGAGTTCATCTTTTCAAGTGCGAGGATGGAACCTCAGACCAGAGCCTTGAAAGATTGGAAGCGGTACCACTATACCAAAAGGCTTCTTTTAACATTATTAACTGAAAATTTTTAGACTTAATTAATAATTTCTCTCGAAACATATTTTTTAAATTAAAATCACAAATTCAAAATTTTTTTAATGATGGAAATCCATTTCCAGGATGCAAAAATGTCACCTTTGTATAAATACTAATTAAATAATTATCTCCATGTCAAAATGAATTTAATGAATGTAACAGATGAAATCAAAACAAGTATTTACTATACATTTTCTAATCAATAATTTATTTTTCTGATAATAGTCTCAACTAATCATGGTACCCCCAAATTGATGCACCTTCGCTAATTAATATTATTTTACCTGAACTGCTGACTCTTGTTTCAGTAATAAACTTACATATTTATTACTTGCACCAATTTTTGTCCTCAAACCTTTGCAAATATCTTCATACATAATTTCATTTAACAAAACTCCATAATTCTGCACAAGCCTAAATCATATATATATATATATGCACTTATTTGGGAACAGGAAATCAAGAATCTCATAAGATATAATGATTATATAAATTAGAAACACATATACAATAAAATTACAACTATTGAAGAAAAACAAATGAATTCATTAATAATTCCAAATACTTATGAAAATCTTTAACAGGAATAATGAAGAAGAAAAAAGACTGAAGATTTGTCAAAAACGACGTAAAATTGCAAAAATGTTTAGTCATTAAGAAAACTAAGCAGATATGTATTTCTTCCATTAATTAATTTTTATGATTTAAGTTTGTGAGCTGAAACAATAAACAATTTTTAAATTTTATTACAATTTTTTGTTGGCTGAAAAGAAAAAAATGAAAATATAATTATAAATGTAGATATTTTTAATTTTTAAAGATAATATTATATAGATAAATTCTAAGACAATAAAAAACTTGAAATTGCTTACACACTTTAAATATGTTCAAGAAATCTGCTTTGATTAATAAAAAAATATACATATAAGAAATGCAATTAAATATCAGAATAAGCTTTTTCTTTCTATCTGAGAATCACAATAAATAGCTACATAAATTTACTTTGTATTTAACTAAATTGCTTCTTAAAATAATTTATTTTTTTCTCAAATTCATTTTACAAAGTAACATTCATATTTTTTTTTACATTAAAAATAAATTAGTCAAATTAAATTTAGATTATATTAAATAGAATTATTAAAATATTTGCAGTTCCAGTGTAGAAATTTATCTATTAATAATAATATCAAGAATAATTCCAGTTTAGGAATTGTATAACGAATGAAAAAACTAAATTTTTCCATTTGCAGACAATAAGTTTATAAATTTCTCTCCCCATTTTTCCCAATAAAATAAATATTTTAATTTGTTTAAAAAAAATCAATTAGTTTTATTGCAATTAAATAAATTTTTAGATAAGTATAATATTACTTGGTTTCTTTAGATCTGATAAATTATACGACTTTAATTGTTCAATGCATTTTATAAACATAGAATATATTTTAATTGTTTATTCTCACCTATGTATCTAAAATAATTGTAAAATAATAAAAGCAATACATTAACACCATAGGATTGTTAAAAATTATAATTGGTAAGCAAAAGGTTATTAATTAAGATTTTTAATATTTCATCTCTCTTTATGATCAAAAATGATTATTTTTCATTCAAAAACTAAAAAAGAATAGACTATTATTAATGTAAGTTAAAAAGTAAAAATTTTTTGCACACATTAATTTTACAAGCATTTCGTTTTTTTCCAGCATTTAACACAAAAACCAGAATAACCCTAAGGATGATAGAAAAATCAACTTAATGATTATAAAAAAAACATTTAAACAGATGAAAAATAAACAAATATACTCTAAGAAATATGAAAAATAAATCGCCTTAGAATTACTTCAGAATTTTTATCTTTTACGATCTTGATCATTCTATAACAGAATCTCAACTCTCAAATTATCACTTCAAAATGTTTTTTAGAAATATGACAAAAGTTTAATACTTTAATACAAAAAAAAAAACTGCATACTGAGATAAGCTTTTGATTTATATGTACGGTTATCAACTCTAATACAGTTATTCAGAAGGTATATTATAATGCATATGTTGCACTAAATATTGCATCCTTTAAGCAATATTATTTTACTTTTTTAATTGCATAATTGAATAGCTTTTTATTAAAGAAAATTAATTTAAATATGATTTGTGATGATCATAAATTCCTTATAGGGTTCAAATCAGGATTTAATATAAAAAAAATTTACATAAAATGAAATTACAACAATTCATAAGCTTCAAATCAACATCTGAATAGTATCCTATATATAGAATAATAACATTTGTCAATAAATTCATTTTCGAGCTTTCTCTATATTGTTAATATTATTCCACATAAATACTTACCAATAACATTTTGAATAGTAAAAATATTTCTATGTGTGTTAATACAAATAATGTCAACTATTTTAAAAATATTTAAAATCTGTTCACACCCTTATAAAGTCTCACATCATAGTCAAATATATTTTACTCTAAAAAACCATGCCAACAGTGATAATTATTTTCTATACAGATGTATCAAATTTTTCTATGAAAAATGTTTTCCACAATTTTCTGTCCAGATCACATATTTTTGAATAAAAACTTAAGAAGCTTTTTTTTTTCCTTTATTTTCTTTTTTACCAGTAGCATTTGGAAAACGTCTGACAAAGTAATAACTACATATCAAAGTTAAGCTCTGAAAAATCAATACACAGCTTAGGAACACAAATGTGAGTTTCCAAATAATGATATTAGGCTGTTGCAAATAAAGAATATTATGCACAAATGATATAATATAACTGTTTATAATTACTCATCTCATTAATTATAACTTGTAAAAATATTATCACAAATTATGTATCACAACTGGTATCTGACAGGATTTCATAAGCTTCAAACTACTTTTTTAATAAAACTACTAGAAAATTTAAACTTATATTAAACTTTGATGAAAAACATGGAAGTATTTAGCACAGTATAAGGAAAATAAAAATATATTTGATGAATTCAATCATGTTTCAGTACAACTAATTGCTGAAATTTCATATCAGATTCTTGATATGAAACGTTCTCAGTAGAGTAGTAAATTCAAAAAGGATTCAAACATGTAAAGAAACTTAAAAACTAAATGTTATTATTTTATTTTTATATGCATCTTTACTTAATTTAATGAATTTTTAAATTTAATAAATTTAACTTAATTTTTATATGCATTTTATCTTTAAAATTTATTATTATATTAATTTGATACTGAGATAATTACTCCAATATTTCAAAATTGAAATATTTTTTAAAGCACTGTTGTTCAAAATTTTAGTCTATCCTTTTTTACTCTCAAATTGATACATTTGATATGCCTACAATCAAAATAAAACAGTAAATTTGATTTTAAACACAAAATTTTTTCCAACATCAAATAACATAAAAAAATATTTAATTAAATTTTCTTGATAGGAAAAAAATTGCTAATCACTCATTACACTTTCCTCCTTTCTTTTTATAAAATCCTTCAAGACCAGCTTCTCTTAAGATAGGCATAAAATCACAACTAAAGACCCTTTCTTCAATTTCTTGAAGACAAAGAATATCACTATTATATCCTGAAATTTAAAGAAATACTTAAATTTTTAACATATTCAAATGGAGAAATGATAAAAACTCAAGTAAGAGAATAAAATTAAAAATAATAAAATATTAACATACCTATTATTTCTCGAAACAGCAACTGCTTTCGATAATATTAATCTCTTGCTTTATCAGAACAATAAGGAAATTTCTTCTTCTCAACATATGAATTCGCCAAAGTATTGTATGATACACACCTTATACTGAAAAGAGCATGAAAATTATGCTTCAAATATTCCTATAAAATATCTGGGAACTAGTTTGGTTTCCCCATATATTGGCGAACGCGGCGATTTTTTTTCGTCGCCAATGTATGCGCGCCAAGCTAACACGGGAAATTTCCCGAAGTTCGATCGAAAAATAAGTATTTTAGAAATTTAAAAAGGGAAATAAATATAAATGGATTTACTTGATATGAAGGTGAGCTGACGTGCCGATTGGTATGTTTATTTCGACATTTTTTTCGCTGTCACCAGTGTCACATTTCATTTTTTTTTTTTTTTTTTTTTTTAAATATTTACACAAATATTTTTCTAAATATTTACACTTTATAAAATTTTACAAAAGCTAAAAAAGGCATGCAAAAATATTATTTTAAATATAAATTACTTTATAAAATTTGAAAAAAGGATTCAAAAATATGTTTCTAAATATATAAGATAATAATGAATTAAATTATTAGGATAATAATGAATTAAATTAATAAGATAATAATGAATTAAATTATTAGGATAATAATGAATTAAATTAATAAGATAATAATGAATTAAATTATTAAGCTAATAATAAATATATATTAAATAAACGAAATAAAAAGAATCAATGTAAAAGAAATTGTAAAAAATAAAAATATACGATGATTAGACGCTGCTGACAACGAAGCACATCCCTTAATTGCACCTACAGCAAACTAAAGACAAATGGCTTCCAATTCAAATAGAAACGTCGGAAAAACGTGGGACATAAAATTTTCTAGAACAATGAAAGTCGAAGTAATTTTTAAATAGCTTTAAAATTTATGTTAAACACAAGAAAATTTAGTAAGCTTAAAGGTTTATACAAATCACCACCACTATACATGACTAATTTTATTGGGAATTACTTTTAAAATAGGAGGATCAGAAATTATTTTTTCTGTTTCAGCAGTTAATAATCTATTATGCATAACATTTTGTCAGAGGAATATTTTTTCGTTTTTCTACCTCTTTCAATAAGATGAAATTCTTTTCCTGGAGATCATGGATATACTAATAAACATATCTCTGAAGTTTTTAAAATTCAATTCCAGCTTTATGCCTGCTGTTAAATAATTGAAATTAATCAAGCTTAGATTTATTATTCAAATCATTTTTAAAGATGAAGATTAATTTCTTTTTAGAAAGATAGCAACGATAATCTAAACCACAACATTGTTAATGTTCAACACAATTAAAAAGCATTAAATCCGTAAGATAAAACTTATTCTTTATTTTCTCATAAAACCAAAAGTTATAATTAAATTTATTATGAATCGCAAACGTTATATAGTTAATATTATCATTTACCACATCTCAAATATTGGTACTCATTATTTTTGTTTTTAAGGGCATTTAAATCCCTATCAGATGATTTTCTAAGCAGTTGTCCTATAAGAAACATTTTAAAGTGATTAAGAAATGGAATACTTATAACTAGATATTAAATGATGTAATCATAATGGAATGATTTAAGATAAAAAGTTTGACATTGGAACATCTCAATAGTTAGTGAAAAACAACAATTTTTAATGCTTTCTAATTCACTTACAAAGTACCTATATGTAGACTACATATAAAATATGAACATATATGAATTAAATTTGTCAGTTAAAACCAAGATAAATACAAATCCCATGTTTAAATTTCTCAGAAATTGTAGAAAATCTAAATTTTTAAACTTTTTATTATAGTTTATATTTTATGCAATAATTAAAATGTATATTGAAATATATTGTGATCACAACAAATAATAATAACTTCAGTATGAGATTATATATTAACTGCTGTTTTGTATTAATCCTTTTCCTCCACGTTATTTTAAAATACAGAAATAAATTTTACAAAAATAAAAATATTAAAAAATATTTCGTCAATCAACTTGATCGATCTAAGGAGTTTAAAGGACATGATGGGATATTATGAGCATTATTCTTTAAAATTCATGGGGAGGAGGACATTTTATAATAATTATTTGTTGGCAGTTGTGTTACTCCAAATATAAAAACTATTACTCATGAGTATTTCAATCACATAATTTTAATCAATTTCATTTGTAATCTCCGATGTAAGGAAAATCTTATTACAGCTTAGACCATTAAAATAATTACATTAAAAATTTGTAATTTCTGTGCGAATTAATAATCATCAGTATAATGACCTTTTTATTTTGTGAATTCATTTTATGTATTGTTTCTTTTTTTATTTTATCAAATATTTCTCAAGCTTTATGCATGGATAGAATCTCAATTCTTCCTGCATACCTTAAGAAACGCGTCTCGTCCCTATTACGCAATATAAATATTTTACATAACATTAATTACTCTTAAACAAAATAAAGTTGTAATTATTTACTCTTAAACAATAGTTGGAATTATTTATTAAATTAGTATAGTAATAACTATGGAGAGTCAAGTATTCGCTTACTTTTGCTTTGTGGAGGAAATGTAAAGTGATCGGAAATACTCTGTTATAATTAAAATATCCCCGAATAAGTATTTGACAACACTTTAATATATATTTTCAATAATGTAACAGCACGGTAGTGCGTTATTATTTTCAGTGCATATTTTAAAGCTAAATTAATTTTTTAACTATGTAAAATAATAAAAATTAGGTTAAACAACAATCATATATAAGTGAAATGTTATGTAAAAAGTCAGTGAAGTTCTTATATAGAATGTAACTAAATTCACTATAATTTTTGAAGCATTCTTGTACATATTCTTTTGCCAATTCGACAACGGCATATATCAAAATCCCTGATGGTATCGGGTTTGCGGGAGACTTTATTTGACTCTCCTAAATATCAGAAAAAATTTCATTTGACCAGTTAGATATGCATCCAAAGACTAAAAATAAGGCTTTATTTATTATTTATTTATTTATTTATTCTTTTAAGAATGAAGGGATTGAACCATAGACCTTCTGTTCCAAAAAACTTATGCTCTTGCCATTTATTTATCATTGTAGACCCTTTTTAACGTACTTTGACATCGCATAGATAACCGCTGTTGTTTAAAGGCTAGTCTAGGATACACTGCTTATTCGGGTTATGTTCTTGATATAAAAAATAAGCTTAAATTCTTTTAACTAGTCTTCCTGATCACATTTTTCTATATAATTTTGATATGTCTAATTACACTCTTTTGTTTTCAAAACCGATTTTTCACAAACGAATTCAATCCTGATTTCGCATCGCCATTTTATAAAGATGCGTGATTTACATAAAACTCTTTAATTTCACTAATTTCCCTATATTCCAATTTTAAAAACTTATCTTTTTCCCTTGGAATGAATGCACGTATAAATGTTTGATATTCTTGAAATCCTTGAAAAACATATTCAAAAAAGGAAAAAGAATTCATTGTTTCAAATCCAACTATTTTACGGAAATGGGAAAAAATATATATATCTTTACGACGAATACTGTTGTATTCAGCTTGAGAAAAATAAACATACCAATTTAATACCATTATCAAAATAATTTAAATTCATTCATAATTTAATTCATTTATAATTAAAAGTAACTAATGCGAACAGCATTTTACTTGTACTATTTGATAAAAGACAGAATATTTTTAATTTTTAGAATTAAAAAAATATCGTGTTATTAAAATTATGACCCCGATACATCTGATAAGAATTTTAATAATTTTATTGTTCCCTTTCAATTTTAATAATTTGTTGGTCAAAACATGCATATTTCACTCATTGAATTTTCTGCTTCCAAATTGATTAAAGTGAACAATTTTTACATCATTATACTACTGTAGCAAACCCATTCTTTGATCACTTATTCCTGATGTTTTAAAATCCGATTGATAAAGATACTCAAATTTCGTCATTTTTTTATTTGGGGTTAACTGTAATGTTTCGATTTTCATCGAACTTTTATGACATAATATATACATATAGAATGAATTAAATAAAAATGTGAAATCTAAGTAGAAACACATTTGTACACATCTAGAAAAAGAAACGTACATTGATATATATATATATATATATATATATATATATATATATATATATATATATATATATATATAGTATTGATGTAAATGCGTGTGTGTTACTTAAAAAGTAAAGATTTATTCTATTTAATTTTATTTATTTCACCTTCATTAAAATTTGTGAGTTAAATTAATTTTCTTATGTCTACAGTTTCTAAAGAATTTGGAATGTATCTTACTCTTAATTTCAAATACTGGCTGTTTAAAACGGTCATTGGACCTTTTCTTAACATTTTAAAATGAACATTTTGATTTTTTTTTTTTTTTTTTTGTTTAGGAGAAATTAGGAAAAAGAAATTGAACTTTAGCTCATTTTAAATGCAAGGAGCGTAGACCTTCTAGATTTCCTAATTCATTATTCTTCATTATATTCTTTAAATTTCTTTTACTAAACTCCAATTTAAAATTATATGTTAAAAGTATATGTTTCCTTTAAAAACAAAGCTGTCAAACGACGATTTTTTTAAGATTATTACATTGCTGCCCCCCCAACAATACTTACAAAGTTATCTTTTCCAATAATATCTAATTATTTATTATTTGTTTAAATTTAGATCACACACCTTTGCAGCTATATCTAATGAAAGTTAAAAAAATATGTTAACTAAAAATATTGTGAAATAACATTGCTAAGAGATAGGAATTTATATAAAAAAATTTAAATAGTGATTAAGTAATCCTTGTTAATGATTTAAAGCTAAACTGAAAAAATCATCTAATAGTTTTTATCTTAAAGCAATAAAATTAGAAATATTTAAGAAAAGAATTATTTGTTTGATTTATTTTGGGAAATTTGGTAAAGAAATGAAAGAAAACTCCAACAAGCCCTTTATTTTCTTTTCAAAAGGTATTGAATTGAATGATAATGAGAATTAAAAATATTTTTACTAAACTGATTATATTATTGCATTTAGAATTATTAAAACTAATATTAATTTGCAAAAAGGACAGTGTTCCAATTTAGTTGATAGTTGTTTAATCTTGAATTGAATTTGAAAAAATAATAATTTGATTCTTTGTAACAAAGTCTACTTTAAGGAATATCATAATAAGAGTAAAATCTCTAAACTACCTGTTTGTTAGTGAAATCAAATAACATACCTATAAAACGATCTTCAAAAGTATGGAAAAGGTAAAAATCAACTTTGAAATATGCATTTGATCAATTTATTCAGTCAACAACTTGAATAAACACCCTTATTCCTTGAGAAATATTAAAATTATTCCTTATTTTCCAAATTTGTTTCAAAATTTGCTTTTCAAAAATCAGTCATAATTTCCTTTTTTAAGCATTACTTAACATTTTCTATTAAAAACTAAAATTTTTTAACATTTAGATATACTGGATAATCAGGAGTTTACTGCCTCAAATATTCATGACAAACATATAAATTGTAATTAACAAGTATTGTGTGTGACCTAATTACAGATTAATTTAACCCTAATTAATTACTTAAGAATTTGAGTGCAAAATCTTCGAATTCAATTTTCTGAAGCATAAAATGTATTATTACAACAAATAAGAAACAGAATTTCCCCTTGGCATATTTTATGCTACATTTTCCCTTAGCATTTATTGCGAAATATATTTACTTCTTCTAGAATTAAAAAACCTATACTAAATCTCTAGAACTCTTTATTTTGAAAATTAAATCGATTGGAGACAATGTTTGAGTCTTTTTTTATTCCCACCAATTTCCTTGCATTCCGGAAAATGCTCATACTCCCGCGTGAGAGAGACAGTACACACACACATTTATACAGGTTGCAAACAGTGATCAGACAGGTTACGTGAATTTTTCCACTGCTACAGCTTGTAATGTAGTTCTTGGTGATCGTTGATGTGCTGTACTTGCATATGAGTTTGATGTGAATATACAAAACTCCTCCAGATACAGAACGCATCACCGCACCATTATCCTTTCTGAAGCATTTGAAACCCCACGCAAGTTGAGTGCAAACAGTGGAGGCTTCAGGAATGTTTCCTGGAGAGCCACACATGCCGGGGTTGTAGCGAGAAGATAACAGATTTGACGTCGTCTATTCGAGAACGAAAACCTCGACAATTCCAGAGAAACAAAGGAAGTCATTAATGGCACATGGATGATTATTCACCAGCGGTGCTCCATTTGCCGTCTCAGATGAATCTCCAAACTATCCAGCATCTGAGGGATACAAATTGACGGTATCTTCATCCAATGTGAGTCTGCTGCTTTTCTTTCTGTTAAGGAAGGATTTACGAGCACCTTCCCTTAGCCAGTTTTGAATTTTTTGCTTGTGATGATCTTGATTTTTGCAAATGATAGTTTAGAGTATAATATTTGAGGACTTTGTTTTCTTTTGGCTTAGAAGATGGTTTGTATTGAAGGCTCCTAAGAAATACAATCCAGTTTGGGTGCAGCAAAGTTCTAGTTATTTTTTGAAGTAGCAGTAGCATAAGCTGAGACCGGGCTGTATGGTGTACGCGAGGCGACAATTAGTCGAGCCTCTGGATATGACACATTATTTTTGATTTTTACGGGAAATAATTTCTTTTTTTCCAGCACTGCCATGCTGGGCAAAGAGATCAGTGATCTATAGAGCAGGATGGTCGCCTTTACAGTTGTACACAAACCTCCTTAGCATTGCAGGTAACACTATCGTGGCCAACGTCAGAAAAAACGGGCACACGTAAGGTTTACCTCTGCAAGCTATTTTTAAATAGCCAAAGCGTTGGCATTGAAAGCAGCGAAGCGGAGTTTGGTATGTAGAAACAGTACAGAGCATCTCATATAAGCAACTTTAATGTGTTGTGGCAAGTCCAGGTGTTGAAAATGTTAAAATCAGATGTTTTGTATTTATTGTTATATCATCTCGATTAAGGGTTTACGTTTTACAGCACATACGCTTTTTGGGATTTTAAGTTTTTTAGTATTTCGTCCCAGTAGATGATTGTATATGAGATCTGCTGCAGAAATTACCCCCTTAGAAAACTTCAATGCTGTATGAGGTTTGAACGACAACATCCACATTACCAATTTTTTCAGCGTTTTGTATCAGTATTGCTTGTTTGTCATTAGCAATCTCAACCAAAATATCTCCAGATCTTAGCCTTCTTATATTTTTCACTTCACCATAGGTGAGAGGAAATACTTTTCTCAATGAGAAAAGGTGACACAAAGTGAAATGAACCTCCTTCAGTTTCTTTTAACAGTAAAATATTTCTCGATTATCATTTGCCAACCTTTGTTGCTCCAAGGAGAGAAAGAATTAATTATATTATTCATGTAGAATATCATAAAATTCAGGGACTAGACGGCACCACCCACCACGGAGCCCTACGAGGGGATACAGGTTAACCGTACCAGTGCAAGTCAGTCCCTATACGCTCACAGTACATCCCTAGAAGTGAACTCCACCATAGCTTAACAGTCACCCACTAGATGTACCTTCAATATGTTGTGGCTTAAGGTTGGAGTGCTAAATGTCAAAATGAGGTGTTTTGTATTAATTGTTACACTATCTCTCGATTCAGGGTTATCCGTTTTCACAGCAAGAAATACATTTTGGGATTTTAAATTTTCGATTATTTCGATCTGTTGATTTATATATGAGATCTGCTGCGAGAAATCACTCCCTTGCAAAAGATTAATGTTCTGTGGGGCATGTACGACAACATCCACATTACAAATTGTGATTTTAATGATTGTATTAATTTAGCTTGTTTTCAGAAGCAATCTCTACTAAAATATCTCCTGTTCGTAGCTTACGAATATTTTTAACTTCACCTAGATAGGATGAAATGCTCTTTTCAATTAGAAAAGGCAGAGACAAACTGGAAAAGAACCACCTATCAGTTCTTTTAACAATAAAAATTTGGCATTTAACATAGACATCTGTTGCTTCAAAGGGAGTGAAGAATTAATAGAGCTTCGCTATCATATAGTATAGCTGAAAATTCAGGGGACTAGACGCGGCACCACGCACCACGGAGCCCTACGAGGGGATACAGGTTGTTGTACCACTGCTAGTCAGTCCCTACTACGCTCACAGTACATCCCTGAGAGTGAACTCCACCCCTTAACGAGTCACCCACTAGATGTACCCGATCAGCTTGATCCACAAAGTCGATTGATGTGCTGAGGACCACAACACACCTCCCGTTTACCTGAAGCAGAGGCCAAGCAATGTGTTGGTCTCAGGAGGCCTCAATTACCAGGATCCTCCTTTCCAGGGACACGGGTCCTCGCACACTTTTGGCAAACCACGTGGGTGATTTAGTCCACAAGAGTAGCTAATAGCAACAGAGCGGCGACAGCTACTCAAGGGGAGCCTCAACCTACTTTCGAGGAAACCACAACGAGGAGAAGAGGGAAAGAAAAAGCAAAGAGTAGAGGAGAGAGAAAAAGAAAGAAAGAGGACAGATCACTGGGGGTACCTCGGGAGTTGCTTGACACCCGTGTTTACCTAAAGAGTAGAAGCCCCTGAGGAGCCAAGATGATGATAACTTAATCTTGTTATGGTGCTACAGCACCATAACAAGATACTTATGTGGTTACAGATGCACTGTGGATCAAGAGGAGGGAGTTGATGACGTTATGTTTACAACTAAGAGCGGAGTTAATGACGTTTTGTAAAGGAATTTCTTATAAAATAATAAGGAAATACTTTTTGGACTTCAATCTTGCTTTTGAAGTGTGTATTTTTTATTTTTTTAGTTACTGAATTCTAGGTATTTTTAATTTCAATTCTTATTTTATAATTTTTCGTATTTATTTTTATTAGATGACAAGTAATGGTGGAGACTAAGAAAAGAGCTTTCCAATTTTGATAACTATTATTTCTGTTATATAATGTATGTAGAATCACTAGCGTCTCGAGCGGGTCCGAAACGTCGGCTCCAAATGGGAGTGATTTTAACGCATGCGCACTTGAGGAGAGTAGTTGCGAATGAATTTGGCAGCGCATAAAATGTGACTATTGTTCCAGACTTAATTTTAGCAACACTATGGTTCCCTTATTCCCCGGCCTAATTTAAAACGACGTTCATATAGTCTGTTTATTTATATTTGGAAAATTTAATATTTTTTCGAAACTTATGAAAGAAATTCGGAATAAATTTACTTTTATCTTAACACCATACTTAAAACAGAAATAGATATTTTTATTTGTATTTTTATATATGGTGTGCTGAAGAAACATTTTTCATAGATAATGTGGATGGGGATAATATGCAAATAACAAAGAAGTGTGAATTGCACATTATCACGGTTCCTTCTTACTTCTGTATTGCCACTTGATAAAGTAATTAATTCAACTAAATTGTTTTTGACACCTTATCATGGTTTAATTTAATTAATTATCACATCTCCAGAACTTTTTTTGCACTCACTTGATTTGTTTTAATAAACACTGTATACTAATATAAATTTCAATAAAAAACTAGGCTAAACTGTAGAATAAAAAATATTTTATTGATAAATAGTGTGTATATTGTTTTATTTTTAAATTAAAAATTCTAAATAAGATAAATCCTACAAGTTGTATAAATACTGTACATCTGTAGTTTCAATTTAGAGAATATAACTCATTTATTTTAAGAACAAAATGATTTATATGTTTTTTAAAATAGAAGGAAAATTTATCTGTTTCTATGAACAATTCAGATAATTTAATCATAGATGAATATAGAGTTGAGGAAAAAGATATAATTAATAGAAAATTAAAAATATAATACGCTCTCATCAGATAAAAATGTAAAAAACAAAGTTTCTAGAGTATTTTCCAACAGAAGCTATTGGCTACTGCAACAACAAATGAAAGATTTAGAATTTTTGCTTGAAGAGAGCAAAAATTTAAAAGCAAAATTTATTGCTTTAAAAAGCTTGAGGCAAAAAATCATTATAAGTAGCTAATGAATATTCACCAAGTAATAAAAAATTGAAATGCAGTGAAGATTACAATCAAAAAGGTCCAAAAAAGAAAAACAAATTATGCAATCTCAGATAACTTACTGAAGATTAAATTCATTGGTTTGACTTTTTAAATATGATTTTACATGTAAGCATTTTTAGGCCATATTTAGAAAAAATTTTTATATAAATAAATTTTTAATTGATAGAAAAATATTTACAGTGTTCAAGAATTTGCTAAACCTATTTTACATTCCGAAAATATTTTTATTTTCTAAATTTTTATCACATTTAATCAGATTTATTAATGAAAATACAAAAAGAACTAACAAATACTACTTTGCATTTTTAAATTATAAAGTAAGAAAAATAAATTTTATAACTGTGTTAAACATAATTTAACATATAAAATTACAAAGATATTTTTAGATGTTAAACTTTGATATAAAGTTCAAGGAATATTCTATTAACAATTTTTAACTGTAAGTATCTGCATGTTTTACAAAGGCATTTAAAAGAAACCTAATTTTATGTAAAAATGTTTTTAAAAGCTACAGCTAAATGTATATGTTAACTTGTAAATATTATATTCTATTGAAAAGAAAGCATTTATGTATGCTTGTTTGGCATTATGTATGTTTATTGTTGTACGCACCTATTTAAATCATTATGTAAATTTAAAAAACTAAAAACATTGTCTATACAAGAAATTTTCATATGTAAAAAATAAAAAAGAAATTTTTAATTTCAAAATGTTTTACATTGATTGTACAGTTTTAATTTTATTATTTGCTGTTTTATAGATTAAATTTACTGTAAAAACAATTAACTTATCACATCATTTTTAAAACTTTAATAATTTTTTTCACTTTTTTATAGATTAATTTAAAAAAATGAATAACTAAAACTTATAAGAGAAATTGTTTGCATATTTAAAAATATTTATTTATCAGTTTTTTTATAAACAGAATTTTTGGTTTTTATATATAGGATTATATAGCTCTGTTCAAGCTTAATCTACATAACAATTACTCTACATTTTTAGGTTTAAAAAAAAGTTCAAGTGGATTGTTGAGACACTTAACATTTCAGAAATACTGTTTCCAAATTGAGATAAATGTCCCCAAAATTTATGAATCTAAAAGTATGCATGTTTTATAATGTTAAATGCATGTTGTTAATAATGTTGTTTATAAATGTTAAATGCAAGTATGCATGTTGATAATAATTTTCTATTGATTAGGTTGAGTTGGTTGGTTTGTTTTTATGGCACCAAAATCCAGATAAGGACAAAGCTGCGCCAATCACTAGATATTATACAAGCTTTTTACCAATTAAAAACATAAAATAGTAATATAGTTAAAATGTACATTAAAAGTATAAAAATAACAATATAGTTAAAATGTATATTAAAGGTATAAAATAGAAATATCTATTTAAAATGCATATTAAAAGAGTGTAAACTTATACAATATATACATGTATAAAATTAAAAACTTTGATATTTAAATAAAATATTTCTAAATCAGATAAAATTCATAAATCCTATGTCTATTTAAAAAGCGCAAATAGATTGCGATGGGTAGTTCCCCAAGCAGATCTTCTAATGTTAAAATATTACTATTAAAATATCTAAAACACTGCAGTAGTTAAAATCTGGGCACTCCAATTAAAATGTGATATACTGTAAATGGTTCATCACACTTTTCACACCACAGTTGGAGATCACTTAAGATCAAATGTTTTGTGGGTGAAACGCGTGTGACCAATACTGAGAAAACGAGTCAGTCTGACATCTGCACTTCGTGGAGATAAAACAGATAATGGAATGATGTACTGAAAATATGGAATGGAGTTTGTTGCTTTGACTTCCCAGGTCCCAGGATTCCTGCCAAAGAGAATATGTGAAATATTTGAATCCTTTTCTCATGTCCATTGATGGTAATGAAGGCAAAATGGGAAGTAGCTGCAGATTTAGCAGCAGCATCAGCTTTCTCATTGCTATCTATACCTGTGTGGCAATTGGTGCCCAACAAAACGGTATCTCAAATCCCTTGTTAGTAACAGTATCAATTAATTTGAATATCTTAAAACACAACTGGATGGCAATTATAGTTGTGCTATTCCTAAAAGCTTCTAATACACTCATACTCTCAGTGTACACACAGAATTTACGTTCATTTTTTTAGTTTTGTAGCAGCTGAAGTGCTATGTATAAAGCCGTAGCCTCAGCGGTGAAGATGGAGCAGGATTTATAGAGAGGCTATAACTGTACGAGGTATCATCAAGATGAACTCCACAGCCAACTGATCCTGGACATTTGGATCCATCCGTAAATACTGGAGTGTACATAGTATACTGACAGCGATGGAATGAATCAAAGCTGTTGAAGAATAGCAGTATTTGTGTCTGATTTTTATTACTTCCAAAGGGATTCAGCACAATAATGTGTGGATCATACCAAGAGAGGATATGCGAAAAGGTCAGTAGACTCGGTTCGGACATCCCATAGGTCAGAAAGCAAAATAATGGATTTAATACGAGAGAGAAAAGGTTGAATGCTTGATGGTCTAGCATTATATAATCTCTTAAGAGCAGCACTTGGAATCCTGGAATGCAAGGGATGATGAGGTGAGGACATGATTTTCGAATAATAATTAAGAAACAGCTGCATCCACCATAGGTCTAATAGCAATTGGTAGCAAATTACATATACTCTGGACGGGTGATGTGCGAAAAGCTCCACAACATATCCTTAAAGCAGTATGGTAGACAGTGTCCAATCTGCGTAAGATGGAGAGTCTAGCTGATCCATAAGCAACACAGCCATGATCAATTCGAGATAAAATTACAGACTGATAAATTCTTAGGAGTGATGTGCGATCTGCACCCCAAGATGTATTCGAAAGCACTTCGAGGATGTTAAGCAGTCGCTCACATTTCTTATGCAGAATGTAAAATATGCGGAAGGAAAGTTAACTTCGTGTCAAAAATCACGCCAAGGAATTTTATCTCACTGACTACAGGAATGGATCTATTATTTATGTGAATCACAGGATCATTATGGTAGCTAGTTTTCCTACAGAAATGGACACAGCTTAACTCTTACTAAGAGATATACTAAGACCATTCCGTTCACACCACATTGGTTAAATTATTTGCAATTGTCTCTCAATTATATTCATGTTTGAACCCTGATGTGAAATTTGTAAGTCATCAACAGACAAAGTGCCTTGAACAGAAGATGGTAATTGATGGAATATGTCACCAGTCAGAAAGAGTTAAAAAGGGTTACGCTTAAAAATGCTGCCTTGAGCAGGACACCCTCAGCTTGACTAAAAGTATTGGAGGTGGTTCCAACGCGCATTTTAAAAACGCGTGAGGCCAGAGAATTTTGGATAAATATTGGAAGATTAACCTTAAAGCCAAGATTATGCAGAGTGCAGAGAATACCATAGTGCCATGTACGATCCTTATGCTTTCTCAACATCTGAAAATTACCCAGCAACGAGATGGTTTCTCCTCACGAAAACATTTCGAATTCTGGATTCTAGATC
>JAHZMJ010000141.1:0-106781 GCA_030067965.1 Latrodectus elegans | reverse complement strand
TCGTTACCTGTATTTGTTTATTATCGCCATTTAAAACCCGATAGATCAAATGAGATGGTGATTTAGTTGATACTTAAAAACCGAGGCTCGATTTTATTCTGTCCCAGCTTAGATCAGGCATTTTCATTGATTACAACTAGAGAATTCAACATTTGATAAGCAATGAAAATCACGGATAGTGTTATTTTAATTGAAAAATTAATAAGCTACAGTGTTTATTCAATATAAATTCTGTTATAAGTTTAAATTCATTAAAAACAGGAAAAAACTTTCGTTACTAAATGAGAAGTTTTTAAAAAAATAACGGAAAGTTATTGCAGTGGGTTTTCTTGTTTGCCATGAGAGTTTAGTCCAAATAAAAATTAAATCAATCATTTTTATTCCTATTGATGTATGTTTTTATTGCAGAAAAAGAACTATCGGAAACTAGATTAATTGTTTTAAAAGCTTTTTCGAAATACTAAGACACATATTAAAAAGAATTGAAAAAATTCTTGGAGTTAAGATCTTGTGATTTTAAAAATATTATTATTTAGTTCTATTTTCTTTAACTTTAGAAAAGATTATTTATTATGATGAAACAAAAAGTCATTTAATAATAATTAATAGTAAATTTTATAAAATTAATCAAATACTAAATGGAGAATAATAAAGTAAAAATAAGGGAAATATAGTAAATAGATGGAATATATGTTTCCAATAGATAGTTTAAAATTTAAAAAGAAACAGAATAAAAAAATGGAATGCAATGTAACATCATGGCCAGTTTCTTCAAGAGGTGTTAACCATATTGGCACAAAAGTATGGGCTTTTTCTGCAATTCCGGTCTCCAGAATGAAGTCTTCATAAAGTCAATACATCAACACCAATAATGTCAAACCAAAAATATAGAGGAAATAAATTATTTCTTCTATTAGAGATTAATTTCTTATTAAAAATTACGATTAATTATATTTTAGTAATTCTATTGAAGCCACTTTCCTTGCTGAATTTAGAATTGCTATGTATAAGTGATTTCTATATTTATTTTTGTAATTTTCTAATTTTTGCTTATGGATATTTTCTTAACGTCATTCTATATTTATATATATATATATATTCACAAGTAAGAAGCCATATTTTAATAACAAGTTTTTTAATGAGTTGTTGAAGAGCGGTGAAATTTTATAAATCAAAGACAAAAAAATTATCCAAATGACAGAACATTATTTATTATATTACACAACTAGACATGACAAAAATTAAATCGGTCTTTAATTACAATTCACAAAATAGAAGATGACAACAATGAGAGTCTATTGTCTGTGTAAAATCTTAGAATGAATTTTTAGAAATTCCTACAAACATTAATATTCTACAGTAGACTCTGGTTTTACTATGAACTCATCGGGACTGGAGTAAAACAGTTCGTAAAGTAAGAAATGAATTATTAGATTAATAAAATGAGATGTTTTTACTTGTATTAATACTACTTTTTCTTTATAAGTAAAAGTATTATTAGAAAAAATTATTTAGATTGTACTATATAATAAATATTAGAAATTCAAGTATACCATTTTCCAAACGCTCCAACTTTGTCTAATTTTACTTTTTTCTAACCGTCTGATGTTTTACTTATGATATATGAAGAAATCTTTCATATTCAGCTTTATTGCCGAGTTGTTAGATTTCTCCTCAGCCATATTACCATTAAAAAAGGAATGTTTATTCCTTTCATTT
The DNA here is from genome assembly GCA_030067965.1 of Latrodectus elegans. Lineage (NCBI taxonomy): Eukaryota > Metazoa > Arthropoda > Arachnida > Araneae > Theridiidae > Latrodectus > Latrodectus elegans. The sequence continues at coordinate 105,062 of JAHZMJ010000141.1, read as the reverse complement.
TTTCCAGTTTAAGGTTTTGTTTCTCTACAATATTTTCGAGAGAGCGCTTTCGAAAATATTGTAGAAAAGCAAGTTTTTCTTTGCTGAAGGATTCTTTTTCCGAGTTTTTAAAATGGTCGAGAGGTTGTTCCTAGGAATTTCTTATTTTTTTGGTAATTTCCGTGTCATTTAATAGTTTTCCACACACACACACATCTATTTTTTTTAGAATTCATTTTTACTTCAACTGATAAAAACGTCCGTTTCTTCAACGGCGATAAGTCCTCAAACGAAACAGAAAACGAAAGTTCATAAATTATGTTGGTTAAATGAAACGAAACAAATTACAAAACAACAGAGCTTAAACTTTTAGTAAGCTTTCAATTTTATGTCCTAACATACTGAGTGGAGACAAGTTTTCCGCTTTTTATGTTTTTACGTACGGAGTACATGAGCCGAATTCTGTTCTTTCTCGTCATGTCTAATATCCATTACCTTTCACTGTTTGTCCCGCGATGTTTGTATTACCTGCACGTGTCCCTTTCTTCGAGAATTAATTCTCGGAAAGATTTATAAGGGAACTCAAATATAAAAATTTGAAAGAAAAATCAGATTGCGAAAAATGAAACGAATTAAATAAAAACGAAAAAGAAAATTGTTTGTCAGAAACGAAAATTCGCAAAAATGAAGTTTTTTAAAATTTTAGTTCGTAAATGAGAGTTAAAATTATCATTTCTTTATGGTGTCAGGGTAAGAACTAGCCATTAGATCGTGAAAACGTGAATGTTAGTAAATAAGATGTTCGGCACAACGAGCTTTACTATACATATTTCATTTAGTGGAAAAAGTTTTTATAATCATTTATCCCAGTGTAATATATAAATATAATTTTTATTTTGATAGCCTTTATTTCAAAAAGTCACTGTAAAAATTCAAAAGTGGATCTTCCCTAAGCAATCAGTTAAAATTCAATAAACCATTCTTTTAGCACCATTTTGAGAGAGTTAAGAGAATTCTTTCATTTCTCTATTTTTTGGCAGCATTTCAACTACTTTATAACGATCGAAAATTTTTCGTATTGGATTTCTATTTTTCAATGCTTCTTTTCTATATGAAAATTTATTAATTATAAAAAAATTACATAACAAATAAAAATTAGTACAGATAAAAAAATTATTATATTTTATTCATTTATCTAATAGAAATTTCAATATAAATTTCTGAAATTTCTGATCAGATTTCTTTCTTTTTTAAAATTCTATTCGAATTTGATTTTTTCCACTTTTTTCCTATAATAAAGCTTATTGTTTTACTTTTGCATGTATTAATGCAATATTCATGTAATCTTTTTTAGCGTTTTCAAATTCGACGGTATTTCTTAGAAGATTTTTGTGTTTTTTTTTTCAGCTTGTCGGTTTTCTAAATACTCCCGGAATTATCAAGATATTGAGAATATTTTGCAAAATTCACTTTTGCTAACCCTAGTTTATGCATCATCATTGGTCTCAATTCAATTTAAAAACAATTTAATTTCGCGTTTTAATTAGATTTCTAGTGGTATTGGTTCAACTGGATTTTAGCATGCTTTGAAAACTTTGTGACGAAGTAAACTTTCGTGAATTTGATTTGGATGTTTTAATTTCAAAATTATTTATTTAATTCTCTATTGTATTTTATTTTAATTTTCTCATATAAATTTTTCTGATATTTTTATAAATAATTTCTTTTTATCCAAAGTATTTTAAAGTTTCAATGCACGTATTCCCTTTTTAGTTTTTTGCATTCCTATCTGGCCTTTTGGTTCAACAGTTCGTGTGTTCGATTCTCATATCGGGTAAAAATGTCAATAGTGGTTGAGAATTCACTTCAAACTGTATTTTCAGTTTAATACTCTTCATATGCTTAAAATGATAGTTGAATTGAAAAAACAGACCACTTAATAATTATATATTCCTGTAATTTATTTAATTTTTTTCATAATGCATTCCATTTAAATACAATAAAATATTTCAACGAACTTTTTGAGCACGTGTTACAAATCTGCTTTTTATAATTTACAAATCTGCTTTTTGTTTATTAAAATAAAATTTTTAATGTTGGAGTAAGCAAGGCGCAATAGTTTTAAGATTCAAAAGAAATTGCTTACAAATATTGTAGTTATTAATTCAGAATTTTATTAATTAATAAAATTTTCAATTATTTAAATCGTCCTTGCCGATTTAAAATCCATAAAGTAGATATTTTTCTTTGTCTTTTCCATTTTGCTTATTCTGCTGTTCTATAGTCAATGCGTTAAATAGCTTGAATCAATTTAAATCGTCTTCTTCAAACCGATGCTTTGAGTCTTTATATAAGAAATCGTTTTATTAACAAAATGACATTCGATGGTGAGCGCTCAAAAAGAATGTGATTTGAAGTCAAGCAGCAAATTCGTCGACAAATTGGATTTACGATGCTGTCTGAATATGCTGCGACGTATATGAAACGTTATCTGACATCATGGATATTTTAATCCAATGAGAATAAGAATAAAGTGGCGTAGTGATGATCACTCAACTGTAACAAAAAAAATACAATCACTTTATGGTTAATAAAGTATATTTATTGCTGTGATTACTTGGAAAATTGAATATACTTTGAAAAATTTATGTTTACATTTTCTCGTTTTAATATATCTAAATATTAACATCTAAACATTCGAAAGTTTCTACATTCTTTTGTTTAAAAATCTTAATATTTTTATGATTTTATTTATATAATTTTCCTATCTCACTTAGTTAATTTACTTATTCAAATACGGAAGCTAATTTTTTTAATTGTAGAGAAAATATTATATTGATATACTATGACGTAGCAATCACATTAGCCTTGTGACATTTTTTGATCGCCAACAAACTCAAAAGGGTCAGAAATAATTCGTTCTTTCACCAGCATTGCTTAATTTCTTTCCACGTGTATTGTCTATTTTTGTGAGAAATCGATACTCATCGAGATCGCCCTCATTTCAAGCACACAAGAGCTAATTATAGTGAGACCTACAGTTTAAAGTGAATCTCGAACTACCATAAACATCCATACCCAAGGTGGGATTCAAATCTACGAACTGTAGAATAGAAGCCAAGAGTGCTAATGGCGTTCGGCTACCACCTTGGTGAAATCACCTAGGTTTGGCGATATTTCATGTAATTCGATCTTGTAAGCTTGGCAATATTTGGTGGATCACAAACGAAAATCACGCTGAAAAATAACTCTATTCCAAAATTTTAAATTTTATTCAGTAAATATTTGTGAAAATATTTTTCAATCGATTAAAATATCCAAATAAAAATATTTAATTATAAATTTTAAAAATTATAAAATTTAATAATGTAATATAAAAAAATTTACCATTAATTTCGTATAACATCCTAACAGTATGCTCAGCGATTTTCTAATGCTTAAATGAGAATATATTTTAACGGTTTCTGCATAATAATTTAATTATTGTAATCTCAACTGAGTAAAACAAATAAAATATCCCATCCAAGGAGAGGAAATTTATTAGAATTTAAAATTTTGATTAGATTGCCCTTTTTCAATGGTTTTAATTTTTTTGGACTTAATCGAATAAGCACTAGAACTCTCCATTTAACAATATCTTTTCATATTTATGAAATAACAAATACAAAAAATAATTGATTTATTAATAAATATTGTTTTTCGTCACCGATATCACCAACTTTTGCTCACAAATCTGCTAATATACTTGTAACATTTCTTAATTTAGTAGATTATGGATATGTTTATCCGCATTTTAAATTTAATTTCCTCGAATAAATTTTAAAGTATTTGAAACACAAATGTAATATAATTATTATAGTAATCGTATACGAAATATATTGTAGAATATTAATATAATATTTATTAGTTTTGACATCAACTTTTGATGCTACTTTCCTTTACACAAACTGTTCTGAGTTGTATCATTTTCTAAGGAAAGCCTCATATTTCATTCTTAAATTTACACTTTTTCAAAACTCATTCTCATTACAAATTTCTCACAAAGTTAGAATATTTCAACACTTTTCTGATAAAACTATTTAATTTAAAGATATTTTCAATCTTTTGCTGACAGAAATGAATTTTGCTCTCGCCACTCTACTAATTTAACAGGAAAATTAAAAATAATCTTACTCTATATTTCATTACAATAAAAAGGAATCACAAAAATTATTTAAAGAACAATGCATATTTTAAAAGCAATATTTTTAACATTTGTATTGGATTATAAAAGTATGAAGTGTATTTAACAATATTAAGTATAAATTTGATGCAACAAATTAAAAATTCGCCATCTTAAAAAATTATTTTCAACGAAATTTTGTTCAGCAAAAACAAAAATCAAAAAAGACAACTAAACATTTAAAAAATCTTATGCCTTATATTTTCAGCTCTCACTAAACCAATAGCTTCTACTGAATATTTGGAAAATAAATAAATAAATATAAAGTTTAACATTATAGAAATACACAGTCTATTAACATAAATGAGCTATCAATCAATCAATGACATTTGTCGAGTTTGTGAAATGCTGAATGGCATCGAGCACAATGCGTTGCTAGGTTACCGTCTGCATAACGAATAAATGTCAACAAACAATGCTTGGAAATAGACATTGCACTAGATATATTGTGACCAAACTGTTAAATTAATTAATACATTTGTTTTTATTGTAAGCAATGGTACCTAATTTAAATATCTGAAGTACAACATGTCTCCGATAAAGAAAGATTGTGGAATTCAAACCAATAGCATCGAAATCAAGAAGAAAGTATCTGAAGAATTCACGTCCAATGAATGCTCTCCAAACGACAACTTGGCGGTGGACATCGGAGCTAGAGTGGCTCAGACATCCGATGGGAATTGCGGAAATTTCTCTGTTGCTGTTGACAAAGACGTGTTCGATAAATTATCAGAGGCATTGTTCGACAAAGAAGCAGTACACGGCACAAAGAAGATCCATCCCTTCTTTCGCACCACTAATTCAGAGTACGGTTCGAAACCTCCTTGCATTCACACCATGCCACTCACTTTCCATCCAAAAAGACAAAAGTTCTGGGAGAATATAGCTCGGGTAGGTATGTACCGCAATCACGGTTTTAACACTGCTCTCGACAAAAGTGAAGCTTAAAACCGGTGGCATTTGAAAACTGTAAAATTCTCCATCCATATCATGCAGAATCAAAATTAGCAGTATAAAGCAATCAATGATATTTACATGACCAATTTACAAAAAAATTGTAATAAATATGCTCTATAAATTTAAAAATAAATTGTATTATTAACGATAAACTGAGAAATTTTTAAAAGAATTTAAATGAAGTTGCAAAAAACCTATCTTTAAAACAAACACAATGTGAAACAGTTTTTCTTTTTTTAATCTTTTAACGAAATTTTGTCGTTTTACTGCATGTAAGATACCATTCAGTATTCTAACATTTTCGACATATTTCTTTTAAATAATTTTCAATTTTATTCATTTTGATATTTTAACCATTATTATTTTATTTTCTCAAATTTTAGTGACGTAACTATAATTACATGATGAATGAAATAGAGCAATCTAAATATTTATTTGACATATTCTCTACGTTCTTAAGTATTTCTATATTAAAAAAAGTTATATTAAAAATTATATTACATATTTAAACCAGTAGTTAGAATCAATTTGGCTTCTAAAATATTTATTATAAAATCAAATTATAAAATAAATATTTTAATAACTTTATGTTATTTTAGTTTTATCTTTTTCTCATGTGTTTCAGCTATTATTTGAAGTGCAATATTTATTTTGAGTCATTTGCATAAAATATATGTAATTAAATTTCAGAATGTAATTTCTCATTACATTCATTGGTAATTAATTCTTTCAAATAAAACTTGGTTGGATGTAAAGAAAGCAAATAAGGTTGTAGGAATCCAGTTAATAACTTTGATTATTTTGAATGTAAAGATAAGAGAAGAATTTATTTTTAATAAGAAAAATTAAAACAAAGAAAGCAAGAAATATTTTAATTCTCTTTAAATGTTTGAGGCTAACATTTTGTTTCTTATAAACTTTATTCAGAACATATTAAAAAAAAAATATGTTATTTCTTAAAAAATTGATGCTTTTATAGTCTGAGCAGAAAAGTTGTTTTATAAAATAATCATCAGTCTTAGGATACGAACATAAGCAAATTGATTTATTTTAAAGAATACTTAGAATAATATAATCAAAATAGAGTGAATATTCAATTCAAAATCATTTGAAACTTCTGGAAACGATTATATATTGTATTATAGTAATCAAAAATATAGATCTAGATTCTCTGAGAACGTCTATATCATAAATTAAGTAGATAATTCCGAAAAGATAAATAATATAAATTTTAAAATATATAATACAGATTTTATATTTTTATTTTCATTTGCTCTGTATATAACGACCACGGAAACTTAATTATGAAGGATTTCACAGTCATTGTTTTTGCACAGAAATAATTTTAATTTCAAAAATGTGTGAATTCTATAGATTATTTAGAAAGGAATAAAAATTCAAAATTGATTTCCCATGTTTTAAGACAAGACTCTTCCAGAATTAAATTTATATTTGTATAAATTTTTCAAAAAATCAAATTTATATTCAGATTGATATTATTCTTTTAAAAAACATATTTTTTATGATTTCTTCAAGCCTTGTTAAAAAAAATCAGAAATAATACGTTTCTTTAGTAAATTACTCTTGTTTTGTACTTGCGGTAAGTTATCTTTTCTTGAAAGAATTCGTATAATCAGTTCCATGTGCAATCAATAGAATAGATTACATTCACAGTTTCAATAAATCTTTTATTTATATATGTATATATATAAACTTTCACAAAAACCCTCTAAATATTTTCTACTTTATTTGAATGTAATGAGTTTTTAACAGATAATTGAAGTGAATCAGAGCGCTAATCCTTAATTCTAATTTAAGTTGAAAGAATTCATGTCTAGTTCATAAACGAAAAGAAAATTTGACATTTTAAGAAGATTTTTTTTTTCATTCTTCTATCCTTTTTTTTTTTTTAAACCTATTAACGAAAAAGATTTTTATGCAAGCTTAATCTCTTTTAAGTTTAATTTTTTTCTTTTTTTCTTTAAATTTGAGAGATTTTGCTCTGTGTCGAATTCAGTTTTACTTTTATAAGACATTTCTCACATAAAAAATTGTTTTTCTCTCCCTCTCCTAATATTGAATCTGTACAATGAACCACAGAAAAGGAAATGAATATAAATTCTTCAATGCATTAATAATATCTCATTAATTATTGATTAATATATAATTTTTTACAACTGGACCTCCAGTTAACAACTGTGAAATCAAGGGGGTTTTTAGAAAAGATGATATATATATATATATATATATATATATATATATATATACATACATACATACATACACACACACACACACACACACATATATATATATAACAATTTAAGAAATACTAAAAGATATACAGTAACAACACGGGTTCTTGTATAGAGTGATATAATTTACATAATTAAAAACGGAAATCTTTCGGTACGAGGAATTTAATATGACAAATTTGCTTTCAAAATTTCATCAGTAGCTTACTATATATTATAAAATCTATTGTTAGGTAATCAAGTTAGCCTTTTATTTTTTAAAGTATTAAAAATTCACAATGACTAAATTCTTCAATTTGTGCGTAATAAAGCAACAAAAGCATTTCTTTTAATGATTTTAAATATATAATATTGATTTTGAAAAGTATATGCAATAATTATAAATAAACAGCAAATTAATTATCTATCCGGGAAACTAAAATTTTTATAAATATAATGTATTTATAAAATTTAATCAAAGTAATGATTTAAATATATATATAATGTTTTAAAATTATAAGATATTTATTGTCATAGCTATCTTCTAATATTTTTAAATACAAAAACTGATTACAAATAAATTAAATACTTGAATAAAAATTAATACTTTACTTTATTAGACTGACTATATGTTTTAATAACATTTTTATGCAATTTCAATCCCCTATTCGTGAAATTAAAAAAAAAAAAATTCTGAAATCGAAAGTAAGTCTTTTTATTGCGACACTATTCATAATTTTTTTCTCTCTCATTTAAATAGTTTCCCTTATATTTTACGGGTGGGGGAATCCGTTCTCTTGCTTCTTTTTCTTCCTCAAAACTAAAACAAATTATATATTTACCATATCGCAAATTTCATTTCAATAAAAGCAGTGTAATGCGTATCATGAGCCTCTTTCTTTTTTCAAAATTATTACATGTATTAGCGAATAAAAACACTACTATAGAAATAGATCTCTTCTCTTCAAACATTTCCTATGTCAAATTTTTAATCCCCTTCATTTTAATTAGGAATTATAGAACGTCTTAATGAATACTTAGATTGTAAAACATTGAATTCATTTGCAATATTTCTAATAGTTAACTCCCTTTATCTCATTTTCTGCTCTAAGTAAGTGCAAAGGTAGATCAATTCATAAAGATCGTCATTCATTACAAGTTAAGTTTAAACTAACCAGCGCACCATCCCAATGGAGTGCAGTTGAATTTGCATTTTAATAGTTGAACGCATAATTAAATAACGCCTTAAAATTTCCAGAATCTTTTGTTTGTCAAAAATATAATTTATTTTTAGTAAAAATGATTAAAGTAGAGAGTATTGTTTCTTTTTAAAATATTTCACAAACAATGAAAGCAGAGGGAGGGGAAAATATTAAGAAATGCGTCGCGGTTTAAAAACTTACTTTCGATTTCAATTATATTTTTTTTTCTACTCAATATTATATTAAAAAACATTGATTAAAATGATTTTTGATTCATGTCACTTGTTTTCTGAGAGGAATACGCTATTTTGAATGAAATTTGTGCTCGAATGTTAAATTTATATGATTTATAGACAAATCCATAGAATCAAATGAGTAATAGTTCTTTTGATTTTTTTTTTTCCCTAGGGGAAAATTGCATTTGTTTTAAACGTATTTATTTGAAGTTTTTTTTTTAAATAAAATTGAAACAAAATTTAAGGAAATCATTAAATTATTTTTACTAATTACATTAAAATAAATATATTAATCATTTTACACTTTTAAGCATGATTTTAAAAATGTAATAATATAAAAAATATTATGTGTCTAAAGTTAATTTTAAAGAGGTAAATAAATTAATATATAGAACAAATGAAGAAATAGGTACTATCGACTATCTTGTTTAAACGAATAGATTTTTCTGAACTATAAGTTTCCAAGTTTTAAAAAATTATCAATTTAAAATAATCTTATTAAAACACCAATTTAAATACTAGAGTATAATTAAGAACCTCTATCCTTATGAGTTGTTATGGACTTTAGTATTCACATATCTTGCATCTATTATAATATTTTTCAAACTAATTTTTAACTAACATAAACAATTATAAGATTTACTATTTCGATTGCTCAGTTATTTTACATTAAAATACTTTTACTATACTTTTTTAATAATTTCCATTGACATATATTATTTTTAATTACTTTTAGTTTTGAAATTATTCATATTGAACTAATGTGTTATAATGCATAAATATGTATTAATTTATACTGAGGTAACATATCAACAAAAACTATATATATATATATATATATATATATATATTATAAAGGAAAATAGGTTTATAATAAATTTATATATATAAAATCTCTTGCCCCTTTCGGTTTAAATGAACTATTTAATAGCAAAATTATTAATTATTCTAATAAATAATATTTCCTTTCTATTTTTTCACAATAATAACTATAAAACTAAAAGATTTAAAAGAGGTGGCAAAGAAAATTTAAAACATCTTACAATATAATAGATCTTAAAAAAAAAAATGTGAGTTTTATTTGGATAAAGTTTAAAACTTGGAATCTTCGTTTCTCAAGTACTTATAATTGGTTACCATGTAAAATATTTATAGTGAAATTAACTATTAGTGATTGTAAATTTTTGTATTCTTGTCTACACGATATAATTTTTAACAAACAGCATTTTGAAATTTTATTTTATGACCTATTCAAATACAGATATAATGAAATTGAAGTTAAGAAAATTATGAAATTACATTATTTCACTGTTAATTTTCAACATCCGAAATTTGATAATATTAAATTAATGATTTGTATACTATTTTTCCTATAGATGTTTTTATCAAACTTACTTCTTATGATATTCCTTTTGGATGTAAAGTCTAACTATAATCAATTTTGCAAAAATATCTCGTCATCTAGAAAAATTTCTAAATCTATTTGTCATAGTAATGAATTAAAAATTTATTAACTCCGATTTTGGTCATATTATTACAGGTGATCTAAACATTGTCAATGACACTAAATTAAAAGAAATATTAAGTACAGGGACTAAATATAGACCAGTTTTCAACAAAAAAATTTAAAATATAATTGAAGTAATTTTACATAATATTGATTCATTTATCTTTAATATTTCAAAATATTATAATACACCTATTGAATTTTTTACAGTCTGGAAGTCTAAACTTTTTAATAAAATTAAAGAATGAATTTTTGTTAATAATTTTACATTTCCTGGCATTAAGCTTGGTCCATTAAAACCAGCCATTAATAATCTAAAGATAATTTCATCATTTCGCCAGTAGATAATGAAGGCCTCTGATAATCACGCATTTTTTGTAAGAAATTTTATTTAGATTTGATTGATAGTGAAGCATTAAATTCCAGCACTTATAAAAGTTTAAAAACTCCACAGTTAATATCATTAATAAAAATATCCTTGGATTTTATAAATTTTTAAACATTAACAACTATGAATTATAGTTTCCTTATTTAACAGTCATTCCTTAATTTCACAAAATTCCTATAAAGTTTAGATTTATCACCTGTGGTACTAAATCGTACATGAATAAACCTGGAATCATTTTTGCAAAAATTCTTAATATTATATTAGACTATACTGTCAAATCAGAAGGTACTTGGATCATTAATAATAATAAACCTATTTTGGATTTTTCATCAAAAAATAAAATTCATTGTGTTAATTATTATGACTTTAAAGACCTTTTTACATGTATTCCCATTGATAAATTAAACGATGTATTACATCTTTATTATCAGGACTATAGAAAATTATTAAATATTAATTTTGAATACTGGAATAATCTAGTTAAAATGTGTATTTATAACAATTTTACATTTAATAGTGAAAATATTTTTATTCTAGATTGTGGAATTCCACAGGGATCTAACTTTTCCAGCACACTGGCAAATTTATTTCTACATTATTTTGAAAAACACTTCTATTATCAATATCATTTTGATTTCAGATACATAGATGATTCCATTATTTTCAACAATTTAAAATTTGGAGACATTTCTAAAACGATTTACCCTGAAGAGCTTTCTCTAATTAAAACTAATTTATTTGATACTAAAAAAGAGAGAATTTTTGGATTTATATATCACTATTGATAATTCTACTACATATATTGATGTATTCGACAAAACAAATCAATTAAATTTTCATGTTAATAAGTTAATTCTCTGGAACTCAAATATTTCTTTAAAAATATACAGAAACATTATAATTAATGAACTTAATTGCATTTATAATATCTGTAACACAACTATGAATCCAGTAAAAATCAAATTAAACGCCTGATAGCTCACCTAAAAAATAATAATATTCCGATTAATTTTATTCTAAAATATGTAAGAAGTAGGGAATCGCTTGTAAGATTAAAGTAATGCGCTAAATAGTAGAGAAGTGTACAGAGGGTAAAATGCGCCAAGAATGCGATAAAGTGTGATAGACTGGTTTACCGGTTCGGATTACGTAGGTATGACGTGTTTTCGTTTTACATGCGCGTTTTGTATGTTACCCTTGAAACTATTACACAATAATCTTGAAGCATTGAGCTTCGATATTCGATTTTTGGTGTTTTTGAGTTTCTTGCGAAAATTAATAAGTATGGATGAGGATATATTCACTTCACGTTTTCATGAAATAGGTATGGAAAAGTAATCATCAGGAAAACACAATAGAAGATTTTTTAGATGCGATAAAAATGGTATATTCGCCGAAAAATAACGATTCGGAGAGCGATGAAGATTAGGTGAGTAATTTTATTTTTCATTACAATTTTAGTCATATACTTAGAAACTAAAGTTTTTATAAAAATGAATGTTTCCATAAGTAAATGAATGTTTAAGTTGTGTGTATTGTGTTTTTCATGTTAGTGTTAGAATTTGCCGTGTATTTAAATTTCTTAAATGTGGGCGTAACTAATCGTTATATTAAAATTCGAGTTTAAACAAAAAATGAAATTTGTTAACACTCGAAATTTAGCTTTATTGCCCGGTTGGCACTGTAGTAGGTAGCGGTGCACTGATGTTTTTTTAAGGTGAGTGCCTTTGCTCGATGTATTAAAAATTTTGTTTCTATTTATTAGAATTTTAAAACTTCTACAGTATTTAATTACAATGAAATATTCAAATTTTTAATATTTGGAATTCGGAAAAACGCGCGATTTCAAAGCTGAAGTTCGAACATGATCGTTATTGGTTCACGGCTATCACGCATAGTGACGTAATTTAGGTTGGCGACAGAGCTGTAGAGTGCTTGGCCTGAAAATTTGAAATCGCGCCAATCCCGTACGGGTCAGTTGTCATTTACCAAGTAATGCATTGTTTTTATAACTACAGAAGGGTCACCCAAGCATTGAAGTTCTTACAAGAATCCTGAAAACACCTATATTTATACTTTTTTCTAAACAACTTTAACTTTTAAATATAATTATTCCTGGCAACACTTCTTTACTCTAATTTCAAAATTACTTTTGGCAACTCTCATACTATTTTCATATATAAATTCAATCTAATTTTCTGACTTTGGCTTTATGTATTTATTTTTTACTGTATGTATGTATGTTTCATTTATGTGAGTATCTCTAATTTTTGCATTTATGTTTCATTTATTGGTATTTCTAATTTTCTGCATTTATATATTTCACATGTTTTAACCTAAGTTCTTTGAATACGAACACTCTTTGGGGGAATTGCTCATAGATGTTTAGACATTTGTCCTTCGAGCATGTCAGAAAAGAGTGTTCTTTCTTTGCATAGCTGGCCATCTCCCTCCTGATGAAGACGTGGTCCATATGCCTTCTTCTTTTCATTTGTTTCGTATATATTAGTGTTTTTCCAATTTCATATTTTTCATGTTTTATCTTATTTATATTGGCAAATCTTTCTTTAGCTGCTTTTGCGCTGACTAGATTTCCTATTATATTGTATTTTCTGCATTGTATTTATTACTTTATATATATTTATATTTTTTGCTTTATATATATATATTAATATATGTAGCGAAACAACATAAGAAATACTTAAATAAAAAGCACAACAGAAAAATAAGCACTTACCTTTAAATTTCATGCTCATATCCTTATGATGCATAACAGCTTGGAAAGAAGCTCGCCGAGAAACACTTTCAAATGCAAAGTCGATCCTCGGCGAGACCTCACCAAAATAATAAACGCGAACTTCAATGACAGAAACGCAAGGAGAAAAGGGCGAAGTTCCAGTTTGAGAAACGCCACTGTCCTATCATTGCCATACCGACAAGTTAAAAGTTAGCGACCTTTGCTAAATACGGATGTTCATGCAATACACAATCGAATCGACTCCAGACCACATCGGCAAAACTTTAAGGCACTCGCTGTTTTCTAAACAGCTGAACATTTTTCTAACCATATGTAAATTATTTTTGGACTCTTTATTCTGTTTATGCAAAACTGTTGTGTATAAATAGCAGATACCTCTTCGATCAAATTATCTACTCCGGGGTCAGACTGCTGATCATCATGTTACGAGTTAGTAAAACTGCTCGTATTGATTCATTGTAAATAAACTTTTAATATTTGTTTCAATTTAGACTTAATATTTAATCTGAATTTAAGAACGTCTAAAAATGGAGACCCGGACGTGATTTTGAACTTTAATAACGTCCTTTAGAAAGATAGTTCCAGCTTACTGTAAACTTCATCATGAATGCTAAGTCTGATGCTGAAACTAAAAATTCTTACGGATCTCTCCCTGCGGATGCTGCTGCTCATTCTGGTGGAGGTAATACGAACCAAACTGAGTCTCCTATGGTTGCTAGAGTATCCTTCAAGGCACCACCCTTCTGGAAGCAAAATCCTACTGTTTTGCACAAATAGAGAGCCAATTTGTGATAGCCGGTATTACATTTGATGAGACCAAATACCATCACGTTATCGCTGCAATAGAGACTGAAATTCTTGCTCAAGTAAGCGACATTGTGCTGAATCCTCCTCCCACCCAGAAATACGAGGCCATTAAAATCGTCTCGTCGAGCAATTCCAGGATTCTAGACTCACAGACTGAAGTTGCTCTGCTACAAGATCTACAACTTGGGGACGACCTCCCTACGCAATTGCTACGCAAGATGAAAGACCTTTCACCAAGAATTCCTGAACATCTCAAATCCCTGTGGTTGCAACGGTTGCCAATGGCAGTACAACAGATTTTAGCAGTGAGTTCCGAGGACTTGGAATCCTTAGTTAAGATGGCTGATAAAGTCTTAGAAATTACAGATTTTTCACCTATTCATGCCTTACAGCCCGCCCGTCCTCAATGCAGTGACTGTTCTCAGCCCCTCAAACAAATTGAAGAGCTTAAAAAGTTGGTTCAGAAGACTCACAGCCCAGGACGAAACAGGATACCCTTCCCGAGAAGTCCCAACCGAAGTTTCTCCAAAGGGCGATCTCATTCAGCTGGCAGATTTGACCCCCACTGTGGAATTTGCTGGTACGATCACAGGTACGGAAAAGAAGTGAAGCAGTGCCGCAAACCCTGCAGTTTTCAACAGGAAAACTAGATTCGCCGTCGCTTGCGGCCACAGGCGACTACGGCCAACCCAAGCAATTATTCATTGCCGATAAGACCTCCGGAATGAGATTTCTTATAGACACCGGTGCCGAAATTTCTGCGATTCCTAATACGTTGCTGGAGAAAAACTTGCCGCGTGGCGACCTAAAACTCTTTGCCGCCAACGAATCCAGTATTGCCACAAATGGTGAAAAGCTTCTCTGGGTTGATCTCAACCTTAGACGAACATTTTCTTGTCCCTTCATCATTGTATACATATCGCTGCCTATATTTGGAGCTGATTTCTTTCGAAATTTTGGATTGCTGGTGGATATGAAGCACAATTGCTTCATCGACAGTACCACTAAATTAAAGTCCAGTGCTCCAACATTCGTTGGACCGGCTGCAGCAATAACTGTACTGGCCGAAAAATCTCCTTACCATCAACTTTTAATATAATTTCGGGAAATCACTCAGACTTCAAATAAAATTGTAGTTGCACACGACATCCAGCACCACATCGAAACTACAGGCCCACAAATCTACTTCGAGGCTAGGAGACTTCCTCTTGATAAGCTGAAAACTGCTAAACACGAATTTCCGTACATGCTGGACCAGGGAATCTGTAGACCCTCAAGTAGCAAATGGGCATCTCCTCTTCATATGGTTCCAAAGAAGAATGGCGACTGGAGGCCTTGTAGCGACTACCGCCGGCTTAACAGCGTCAGGAAACCCGATAAATATCCTATACCGCATATTCATGACTTCGCACACCAAGTTGAAGGGAAGAACATCTTCAGTACCATTGACCTCTTTGGGCTTAACATCATATTCCCGTCAAAGAAGAAGATATACAAAAACAGCTGTAATTACGCCATTTCGATTATTTGAATTCCCTTTCATGAGTTTTGGGCTGTGCAACGCTGCACAAACATTCCAACGATTCATCCATACGGTATGGCGAGACCTTAATTTCTGTATGCCATACATCGACGATGTTTTCGTATCCTCTCGAAATGAAGAGGAACATTTAAACCACCTCCGCATCATCCTTCAAAAATTTCGAGATTTTGGAATACGCATCAACCCATTAAAATATAATTTTGGACATACAGAAGTTAAATTTCTAGGTTACAAGCCAGGGTATCCAGCCACTAGAAAAAAAGTTGCCACCATTCTCAATTTCCCTAAGCCGACCACCATTCAAGAGCTTAGAAGATTTCTAGCCATGCTTAACTTTTACCTTCATTTCATCCCTCGAGCTGCATTTATTCAAGCTCCATTATTTCATTTTTTAAAAGGAGCTACGAAAAGGGACAAAAGGCCCATATCATGGACAAAAGATGCTGATTTAGCGTTCCAGAAGTGCAAGGAAGATATAGCTCAAGCTGCTACATTATCTCACCCCTCCTCTAATGCAACTATCTCATTAAAGGTGGATTCATTTGAGACAGCCATAGATTGAGTTCTTCAACAAAGTTCTTCTCGAGGATTGCAGCCGCTTGCTTTCTTTTACAAAAAGCTGTCTGACGCTCAAACAAAGTACAGCACCTATGACCGAGAACTTTTGGCAGCATATTATGCTATAAAACATCAACGTTATGTGCTCGAAGGATGTCATTTCATTTTGTACACTGACCATAAACAGCTTATCTATGCCTAGCAAAAACCCGAAAACGCAGAACACGACAACTTCATTACCTAGATTTTATTGGACAATTCACCACAGATATTCGACATATAAAAGGTGATGAAAATATCACAGGATATTGTACAGTTTGGTTTGGTTTAATGGCGCAAAAAGGTAAGGTAATAAGATAGGTTGGTTAGTTGGTTTTTATGGCGCAAGGTCCAGATAAGGACAAGCTGCGCCAATCACAGGATATTATACACCAGATTTTTTCAACCATTAAAAGTATAAAATAGTAATATAGTTAAAATGTACATTAAAGTATAAAATAGAGATATAGTTAAAATATATATTAAAGTATAAAATAGAAATATAGTTCAAATGTCTATTAACAGTCTGTAAACATACAGTATATACATGTATAAAATTAAAAACTTGATATTTAAATAAAATATTTCTAAATTAGATAAAATTCATAAATCCTATGTCTTTTAAAAACGCAAATAAATTGCGATGGGGTGGTTCCCCAAGCAAATCTTCTAATACTAAAATATTACTATTAAAATATCTAAAACGCTGATGGTTAAAATCTGGGCACACAATTAAAATGTGATATACTGTAAATGGTTCATCACACTTTTCACACCACGGTTGAGATCACTTAAGATCAAATGTTTGTGGGTGAAACGCGTGTGACCAATTCGAAGGTGAGTCACTCTGATATCTGCGCTTCGTGGAGATAAAACAGATAATGGAATGATGTCTGAAAATATGGAATGGAGTTTGTTGCTAACTTGCAGGTCCCAGGATTCCTGCCAAAGAGAATATATGAAATGTTTGAATCCTTTTCTCAGGTCCATTGATGGTATTGAAGGCAAAATGGAAATAACTGCATATTTAGCGGCAGCATCAGCTTTCTCATTGCCATCTATTCCTATGTGGCTTGGAATCCAACAAAACAGTATCTCAAATCCCTTGTTAGGAACAGAATCAATTAATTTGAATATCTTAGACACAACTGGATGGCAATTATAGTTGTTATTCCTCAAAGCTTCTAACACACTCATACTGTCAGTGTACACACAGAATTTACGTTCATTTTTAGTTGTTACCAACTGAAGTGCTCGGTATATAGCCGTAGCCTCAGCAGTGAAGATGGAGCAGGATTTGTCAAGGCTATAACTGTAGGAGGTATCATCAAGATAAACTCCACAGCCAACTGATCCTGGACATTTGGATCCATCCGTAAATACTGGAGTGTACATAGTATACTGACAGCGATGGAATGAATAAAGCTGTTGAAGAATAGCAGTATTTGTGTCTGAATTTTTATTTTTACAAAAGGGATTTAACACAATAATGTGTGGATTATACCAAGGTGAATGTGCGTAAAGGTCGGTAGACTCGATTCGGACATCACATAGGCCAGACAGCAAAATAAGAGATTTAATACGACCGAGAAAAGGTGGAATGCTTGATGGTCTAGCATTATATAATCTCTTAAGAGCAGCACCTGGAATCGTGGAACGCAAGGGATGATGAGGTGAGGACATGATTTTTGAATAATAATTAAGAGACAGTTGTATCCGCCGCAGGTCTAATGATAATTGTTGGCAGATTACATATAGACTCTGGACGGATGATGTACTAAATGCTCCACAGCAAATCCTTAAAGCAGAGTGGTGGACGGTATCCAATCTACGTAAAATGAAAGATCTAGCCGATCCATAAGCAACACAACCATAGTCAATACCAGATAAAATGATTGATTGATAAATTCGGAGCAATGAAGTCCGATCTGCACCCCAAAATGTATTAGACAACACCTTGAGGATATTGAGCAATCGCTCCCACTTTTTCCGCAGATATAAAGTATGCGGAAGGAAAGTTAACTTTTTATCGAAAATTACCCCCGAGGAATTTTATCTCGTTGACCACAGGAATAGGTTTATTGCTTATGTGAAGCACAGGATCGGGATGAAGACTAGTTTTCCTACAGAGATGGACACAGTAACTCTTACTAGGAGATATACTAAGACCATTTCGTTCACACCAAGTAGTTAGATTGTTTACAGCTGTTTGCAATTGTCTCTCAATTATATTCATGTTTGAACCCTGATATGAAATTTGTAAGTCATCAACATATGAATTCCTTTGAACTGAAGATGGTAACTGATGAAGTAAGTTATTGATGAAAAGGTTAAAAAGGGTTACGCTTAAAACGCTACCTTGAGGGACACCCTCAGCTTGAGTAAAGGTATTGGAAACTGTAGTTCCAACATGTACTTTAAAAAGCCTAGTGACTAGGAAATTCTTTATAAATATTGGAAGATTACCTTTAAATCCAAGATTATGCATATTACGGAGAACGCCATAACGCCACGTACGATGGTATGCTTTCACAATATCCAAGAAGATTGCAACAAGATGGTTTCTCCTCTCGAAAGCATTTCGAATTTGGGATTCCAGATCTACTATGTTATCAATAGTGGATCGTCCTCTTCGAAAACCGCTTTGGTGAAAGGGTGTGCAATTATTCTTCTCTAAGACGTAACTGAGTCTAGCATTGACCATACGCTCTAACGTTTTGCACAAGCAACTCGTAAGAGCTATTGGACGATAACTCAGAGGATCAGTTTAATCTTTGCCAGGTTTGATATTGGAATCACTATCGCTTCTCTCCATGACGTAGGATTAGCATGCTCAGTCCAGATTCTATTAAACAATGAAAGCATGTTTAATAAAGAATCATCATATAAATAACGGAGCATTTGATACGAGATTCCATCTGGTCCTGGGCTAGTGTCGTTTGCTTTAGATAAAGCAGACTTCAATTCTGACAGTTTAAAATCACAATTATAGGGTAGAATATGTCGATCATGAAAGCTTAGAGGTGTCCGCTCAGTGATTCCTTTAATCCTTAGAAAAGTAGGACTATACGAATCAGAGCTGGAAACACTAGCAAAGGTTTCACCGATGACATTAGCAATATCTACCGCTCAGGAGTGTATTGCAGCTCCGGTTTTTAATACAGGAATGGAATAATCCTGATAAATACCATTGGCTGCTTTAACTTTCCTCCATAATTGTTTACTTGTTGTCGATGAATTGATTGACGACACGTAGCGAATCCAAGATTCTCTTTGACTCTGACGTCTAAATCTTCGAGCTTGAGCTTTGGCTTTTTTTAAAAGCAACCAGATTCTTCGTAGTAGGATATCTTCGGAATATATTCCATTGCTTCCTTCGTTTCTTATAAGACAGTTGGCATGTTTCATTCCACCAAGATTTCCTGTGTTTATGTGGAGTGTTGGAATTTTTAGGGATAGCAACATCCGCAGCTCGGATTATTGTGTCGGTGACATATTTAACGGCATCATGTATCATATCTGTCTTAACTCTTGTCTCACTAATCACAGCTAATTGCGTGAAAAGTGTCCAATCGGCTCGACTGTACACATAACTAGGTGGGTTGTGATACGCACTATTATTTCCTGCCTGAGACACGATTAGAGTGGAAATGATCACTGTTGTAAAGGTCATTTCCAACTTGAAAATTCAGCAATGGCAAGAGTGATGGAAAACATAGAGCTAAGTCCAGAGAGTGAAATGTCCGTGTAGGTTCGTGAAAATAAGTCTTCTCGTCGGTATTTAGCAGAGAGAGGCAATTGTCAGAAATTAACTTTTCTATCTGACGACCGCGAGAATTCGTATCATCACTACCCCACAGAGGACTATGTCCGTTAAAATCACCGACCAATAAAAAGGGAGTTGGGAGTTGAGCAACCAAATCATTCAGTTCCTCTTCTTGGATGACACCATTTGATGGTAAGTAAAGGCTACACACTGTTATTAGACATGTGGTGTGGATTCTCACGATTAGTGGGAAATGATCACTATTATAGAGGTCATTTCCAACAGCAAAATACAGCAATGGCAGGAGTGATGGAGAACAAATAGCTAAGTCAAGAGAATGAAATGTCCGTGTTGGTTCGTGAAAATAAGTCTTCTCGTCGGTATTTAGCAGACAGAGGTAATTGTCAGAAATTAACTTTTCTATCTGACGACCGCGAGAATTCGTATCATCACTACCCCACAGAGGACTATGCCCGTTAAAATCACCAAGCAATAAAAATGGAGCTGTGAGTTGATCAAGTAAGTCGTTTAGTTCCTCTTCTTGGATGACATCATTCGGTGGTAAATATAGGCTACAAACTGTAATTAGACATGCGGTGTGAATTCTCACAGCAACAGCCTGAAGAGTAGTTTTTAATTGATGTGCTGTACTGGGATAAGTGTTTGATGTAATTATACAAACTCCACCAGATACAGCTGCATCACCACCATTATCCTTTCTAAAACATTGAAACCCACGCATTTTGGTGATAACAGTGGGCTTCAGGAATGTTTCCTGGAGTGCCACACATGCGGGGTTATATGTTGACATAATGGATTTGATATCATCAATTCGAGGCCGAAAACCACGACAATTCCATGAAACAAAGGATGTCATTAATGGAATACAGTCTAACCGTTGTCACTATTGATCAGTGTCATCTCAGATGAATCTTCCAGCATGAAATCATCATCTGAAGGATGCAGTTTGACAGTGTCTGCATCCATAGATAGACAGAAGAGCTTTTCTGGCAGTTAGCGAAGACTTTCGAACGCCTTCCTTGGCCAGTTTTAATTTTCTAGCCTTTAAAGCTGTTGATTTTGCCAAAGTTGATTTGGCAATTAGAGGTGCAGAAATGTCTGTCGTTTTTTGCTTTGGGAGCAATCTAACTGTAGGAATAGAGTTTGTGTCGGTTTGGGTGCTGCAGGATCGGGTTATATGAGCGTAACTAACACCTGGAGTGGGAGTACGGGAATTAACTAATCGGCGAGCTTCTAAATAGGAAATATTGTTCTTGATTTTGATGGTAACAATTTCCTTTTCCTGCTGCCAAACGGGACAAGATCTAGAATAAGAAGTGTGGTTACCTTTACAGTTGACACACACTTCTTTGGCTTCGCAAGTGGTAGTTTCATGGCCAACGTCAGAACAACGGGCACATATGAGTTTTCCTCTGCAAGCCATTTTAGAGTGTCCAAATCGTTGGCACTGGAAGCATCTTAGCGGATTAGGAATAAAAGGCCGTACTGAACATCGCATATAAGCCACTTTAATGTTTTGTGGCAAGTCTGGTGTAGAGAATATCAAAATGAGATGCTTTGTGTTTAGTACAATGCCATCTCTCTTTATCGTAATTCTTTTCACAGCGCAGACTTTTTGTGATTTCAAATTTTCCAGTATTTCTTCGGTGGGAGTATGAAACAAGTCCTCCGAAGAAATAACACCTCGTGAAAAATTTAAATTTCTATGCGGTTACACAGTTACTGCCATGTCACCAATTGCTTTCAAGTTTTGCAGTAGTACTGATTGTTTGTCTGATGCAGTCTCTATTAATAAAACACCCGATCGTAACTTCTTAATAGATTTTTCTCCCAAGTAAGAAGTTATACTCTTTTCAATGAGGAAAGGTGAAACATATTCGAAGGTATTTCCAATTATGGTAATTATAAAATACTTCGCACTACAATTTGACATTTGTTGCTCCCGAGGGAGTGAGAAGAAATTTTTATCCATATAGGTTTAATATGAATTCAGGGACCAGACGGCACCACCCACCACGGAGCCCTACGAGGGGATACATGTTAACTGTACCAGTGCTAGTCAGTCCCTATACGCTCACGGTACATCCCTGAAGTGGACTCCACCCTTAACGAGTCACCCAGTAGATGTACCGATCGCTTGATCCATAAAGCCGATTGATGTGCTGAGGACCACAACACACCTCCCGTTTACCTGAAGCAGAGGCCAAAGCAATGTGTTGGTCTCAGGAGGCCTCAATTACCAGGATCCTCCTTTCCAGGGACACGGGTCTCCACGCACGGCAAACACGTGGGTGATTTAGTCCTCAAGAGTAGCTAATAGCAACAGAGCGGCGAAAGCTACTCAAGGGGAGCCCTCAACCTCTTACGAGGCAACCACACTGAGGGAGAAAAGGAAGAAAAAGCAGAAGAGTAGAGGAGAGAAGAAAAGAAAGAGGAGGACAGATCACTAGGGTACCTCGGGATTAGACACCCGTGTTTACCTAAAGAAGGTAAACCCCTGAGGAGTATATTAAAAGTATGTAAACATACAATATACACATGTATAAGTATAAAAACTTGTATTTTAATAAAATATTTCTAAATTAGATAAAATTCATAAATCCTATGTCTTTTAAAAACGCAAATAAATTGCGATGGGGTGGTTCCCCAAGCAAATCTTCTAATACTAAAATATTACTATTAAAATATCTAAAACGCTGATGGTTAAAATCTGGACACACAATTAAAATGTGATATACTGTAAATGGTTCATCACACTTTTCACACCATGGTTGGAGATCACTTAAGATCAAATGATTGTGGGTGAAACGCGTGTGACCAATTCGAAGGTTAATCACTCTGATATCTGCGCTTCGTGGAGATAAAACAGATAATGGAATGATGTCTGAAAATATGGAATGGAGTTTGTTGCTGACTTGCAGGTTACAGGATTCCTGCCAAAGAGAATATATGAAATGTTTGAATCCTTTTCTCAGGTCCATTGATGGTATTGAAGGCAAAATAGAAGTAGCTGCAGATTTAGCGGCCCCCTCAGGGGGTTTACCTTCTTTAGGTAAACACGGGTGTCACAATCCCGAGGTACCCTAGTGATCTTTCCTCTTCTTTATTTTCTTCTCTCCTCTACTCTTCTGCTTTTTCTTCCTTTTCTCCCTCAGTGTGGTTGCCTCGTAAGAGGTTGAGGGCTCCCCTTGAGTAGCATTCGCCGCTCTGTTTCTACTAGCTACTCTTGAGGACTAAATCACCCACGTGTTTGCCGTGTGTGGAGACCCGTGTCCCTGGAAAGGAGGGTCCTGGTAATTGAGGCCCCCAGAGACCAACACATTACTTTGGCCTCTGCTTCAGGTAAACGGGAGGTGTGTTGTGGTCCTCAGCACATCAATCGGCTTTATGGATCAAGCGATCGGTACATCTGCTGGATGACTCGTTAAGGGTGGAGGCCATCTCAGGGATGTACTGTGAGCGTATAGGACCTGGCTAGCACTGGTGCAGCTGGTCTGCATCCCCTTGTTGGACTCGGTGGTGGAGTGGTGCCGTCAGGTCCCGAATTTTCCATGACTAATATGGAAACTTTTATATTCTCTTCTCTCCCACGGGAGCATGCACTGACTCTAATGAAAGCGAAATTTTACATTGTGAAACGGAAAGAGGGTACTTTCGATACTATATCCCCTTTCCTAATCCAAAAAGGTATTGCTGGTAATATTGGAGAAGTAAAGAGCATCCGGAAACTTCGTTCTGGAGACCTAATGGTAGAAGTTGCTTCAGATGCACAAGCAACTATCATAAGCAACTTGAACATGCTTGCTAACCTTGAGGTGTCCGTCCAACCTCATATTAATCTTAATTTTTCACGTGGTGTGGTATAAGCCTAGGATTTATTAAATACGCCTGCGGACGAGATCTTAGAAAATCTCAAAGATCAAAAAGGTCTGCGCTGTAAAACGCATCACTGTCAGACGGGATGGACAGATCTTCAAGACAAAACATCTCGTACTGACATTTGCGACGCCTGACCTACCGCAGCATATTAAAGCTGCGTACATGCATCTATCCGTGAGGCCATTTATTCCAAATCCTTTGCGTTGTTTCCAGTGCCAGAGATTTGGTCTCTCTAAAGCGGCTTGCTGGGGCAAACTGACTTGCGCCCGCTGCGCAGCAGTTGGCCACGACAGTTCGTCATGTACTGCAAAGGAGAGGTGTGTAAACTGTGAAGGCTGACCACCCCTCCTACGCTAGAAGTTGTCCTACCTGGATACTGGAAAAGGAGATCACAACCACTAAAGTTAAGAATAATTGCTCTTATCCCGAGG
This sequence comes from Latrodectus elegans, assembly GCA_030067965.1. Lineage (NCBI taxonomy): Eukaryota > Metazoa > Arthropoda > Arachnida > Araneae > Theridiidae > Latrodectus > Latrodectus elegans. Next base: position 80,535 of record JAHZMJ010000141.1, on the reverse strand, counting down.
CAAGACGTGCTGTTACAGCACGTACACCTCAAGTAGGAGTTAGCTATGCATCAGTAGCCGCCAAGGTCACCAGAACGGCTAGTACACAAACGGATGCTCTTTAACTTTCAACAGTAAAGTTACCCCTTACATCTGTACAGAGGCCAAAATCGACCTCCACAACCATTCCCCAAAGAAAAGCTCCGATGGCTAAATCTAAGGCCCTGAAGGCCCTAAAACTTAAACTTGCAAAAGAGGGCAATGTTAGGACCTCCATATCCACCCGTAAAGCCTTATACCTGGAGGCTGATGCTGTTTCATTACATCCCTCGGACGAAGATCTATCGCTCGAGGAGATGTCAGATGACATGCCATTCAGCTCCGGGAACGGAGCTCTTCAAACTGAATAATAGCTTCCTTTGTTTCTTGGAACTGCCATGGTTTGCGTTCTCATCATGATGACATCAAGTCTATAATTTCAGCTTACAATCCCGCATGTGTTGCGCTTCAGGAAACATTCCTGATGTCCAGCAATAACTTTTTCATGCGTGGATTTAGCAGCTTTAGAAAAGACTGGTGATAATGGTACAGTGTCTGGAGGTGTTTGTATATTAACATCTAATACTTACCCCAGCACTGCCCATACATTAAATACTACTCTACAGGCAGTTGCTGTAAGAATTCATACTACATGCTTATTAACTGTCTGTAGTTTATATCTACCACCACATGATGTCATCTGCCAAGAGGAACTGGATGCATTAATAGATCAGCTGCCAACACCATTTCTACTGTTGGGTGACTTTAACGGTCATAGTTCTTTGTGGGGAAATGATGATACTAATTCTCGCGGTCGGCAGATAGAACGGTTTATTTCAGATAACAGTATCTGTCTGCTTAATACCGACGAGAAAACATATTTCCATGTACCAACAAGAACATTTCATTCTCTCGATCTTGCCATTTGTTCTCCATCTCTTTTGCCATTGTTAAATTTAAATGTAGGAAATGATCTGCATAATAGTGATCATTTTCCTCTCATCATCTCCCAGACTGGAGGTAGTAGTGTAGAACAACGTCTACCTACTTACGTGTACAGTCGGGCAGATTGGACATTATTTACGCAATTGGCAGTTGTTGATGATGAAATGGTTTTGATCGAAGATATTGATATTGCTGTTTGTAAAGTCACCGAAAGAATTAAGAACGCAGCTGATGCATCAATACCTAAAAGTTCCTCCATACCACATAGGCATTGCAAACCTTGGTGGAACAAAGAATGCCAAGAGACATATAAAAAACAGAGGAAGTTATGGGGTCTATTCAGAAGATACCCCACAACGGAGAATCTGATCGCCTTTAAGAGAGCAAAAGCATTGGCTCGCAGAGCTCGTCGTCGAAGTCAGAGGGAATCTTGGTCTCGCGATGTATCATCAATAACTTCTTCCACATCCAGTAAACAGTTGTGGAGAAGAGTAAAAGCAGCCAATGGAATCTATAGGGATATTTCTATTCCTATATTAAAGTCCGGAGCTGCTGTGTGTTCTTCTCCTAAGGACATCGCTAACGTTCTTGGTGAAACTTTTGCTAGTGTCTCAAGCAACGACTCTTACAGTCCTTTGTTTTTAAGGACTAAGAGTCGCGCTGAGCGAACACCAATTCGTTTCAACCATGGACAAGCTTTTTCGTACAACTGTAAATTTCGGGTGTTGGAATTGAAAAGTGCTTTACAGCAGGCCAATGATACTTGCCCAGGACCTGATGGAATCAGTTATCAAATGCTTCGCCATTTAAGTCCAGACTCCCTGTTGAACATGCTGTTTTTGTTCAACCGCATCTGGACTGAAAATAAATTCCCATTACTTTGGTGCGAAGCAATAGTGATTCCGATCCTTAAGGCTGGTAAGGATCCTTCTGTTCCTTCACATTATCGACCAATAGCTCTGACGAGTTGCTTGTGTAAGACTCTCGAGCGTATGGTCAACGCGCGTCTCGTATATGTCTTAGAAAAAAATAAATACATTCATATTAATCAGAGTGGCTTTCGTAAAGGAAGATCCACTCTTGATAATATTACTCATTTGGAAACGCAGATCCGCAATACTTTTGTGCGGAGGAATCATCTCGTTTCCATTTTCTTCGACATAGAGAAGGCTTACGACCGTACGTGGCGTTATGGAATTCTCCGTAGGATGTATGATTTTGGTTTTAGGGGTAATTTGCCGATATTTATACAAAACTTTTTACGCTCCCGTGGTTTTAAAATTCGTATTGGTACGTTTTTGTCCAATACTTTTAACCAACCTGAAGGTGTTCCTCAGGGGAGTATTTTAAGTGTCACCCTTTTTAATCTTCATATAAGTAGCATTCTTCATCAACTTTCACCTTCTGTTCATGGTACTTTGTACGTTGATGACCTGCAAATATCGTGTGAAGGGTCTAACATGAATTTAATTGAGAGACAATTACAAACATCTGTTAATAAAATTGCTGCATGGTGTGCTGAGAATGGCCATACACTGTCTCCTATCAAGAGCAAATGTGTCCATTTCTGCAGGAAGACTAGCCTCCACAATGATCCCATTATTCGTATAAACAACACGCCTATACCTGTGGTCAGTGAGGTAAAATTTCTCGGAGTGATATTTGACCGTAAATTAACCTTTCTTCCCCATGTTTTACATTTGCGGAAGAAGTGTGAGCGATCACTCAATATCCTCAAGGTGCTTTCAAATACATCTTGGGGTGCTGATCGCACGTCACTCCTCCGAGTTTACCAATCATTAATTTTATCCCGCATAGACTATGGTTGTGTTGTTTACGGATCCGCTAGGTCTTCTGTTTTACGCCGACTGGACACTGTCCATCATTCTGCTCTGAGAATATGTTCAGGCGCATTCCGCACATCACCCGTTCAGAGTCTGTATGCAATATGCCAACAATTGCCTTTAGACCTGAGACGGATGCAGCAGTCTCTCAATTATTATGCTAAAATCATGTCGACACCTAATTATCCGATTTGTTCCATGGTTCCAAATACCTCTCTCATGAGATTATACGATGCTCGTCCAATGAGCATCCCACCGTTTCTAACACGAGCCAAATCACATCTGTGGCTCACAGACCTATGTGATATTCGGATAGAGTCTGTTGACCCATTTGCTCATCCGCCGTGGTATAACCCAACAAATATATTTATTAATACCTTTGCTCAATATAAAAAATCGGACACAACACCTATTGTTTTTCAACAGCTATTTTTCTCTCATCGCTGTCAGTACAAATCCTATAAACCTGTATTCACAGATGGTTCCAAAAATGCAGGACATGTGGGCTGTGGAATTTTTATTAACAATACAGCTTTTAGTTACAGCCTACATCCATCCTGCTCCATCTTTACTGCTGAAGCAACAGCAATTTACTACGCGCTTCAGCATGTGAATACAGATGATTATAAAAAATATTGTATATACACTGACAGCATGAGTATTATTGAAGCTTTGAAGAACAATAGTGTTACATGTCATCCAGTTGTGTCGAGAATTTTCAGAGCATTGGATTCCCTTGCTGGCAAGGGACACAAAATAATATTTTGTTGGATACCAAGTCACGTAGGTCTTGATGGAAACGAGAGAGCGGATGCAGCTGCAAAGGCTGCTGAAGATCCAGTTTTACCATTTATTCCGCTCTCAGATGTGAGAAAGGGTATTAAAAGGTTTATTTATTCCCTTTGGGATGAATCATGGAACTTGCAGGTCGGAAACAAACTCCGTACTATTTTCTCATCACTCACCTCATTATCTGTTTTACCGTTACGAAGTGCAGATGTTAGATTGACTCGACTTCGTATCGGACACACACGTTTCACACACAGACATTTGTTTCTAAGTGAACTAAAACCATGGTGTGAAACGTGTGATGAACCACTCACTGTACATCATATTTTAATTGCATGTCCATATTTTAACCAATATCGTTTACTCTTTTTTAAATGTGATATTTTAAATTTGTGTGATTTGCTTGGGGAACCACCCCACAGTAACCTATTTGCCTTTTTGAGGGGAATAGGTTTTTTATATCATATTTAATTGATATATACTTTTAAATTTTTCCTTTTATATTTTTAATTGGATTTTAATGTAATTGTATACATTTATTTTTGTGTTTTAAAGTTTTAATGTTGCTTGGGTTTTAAAAATAATGGTGAAAAATGATACATAAATAAATAAAATAAAATATCCTTTTCAAAACCCTCTTCTTGGCGCAGCATGTCCATTTTTGGATTTTGCGCCATAAAACCCAACCAACCAACCAACCTTGCATAATTCAGTTTTATGGCATTTTGCGCATTTGGCACAGTATGTGTATTTATTTGGGCAATCATGTGTTTTATGTGTGTAATCTTGGCATTGTTGACAGCGTCTAACTGTTCTGAAGACATCTATTCTATATTTTGCTAGGCCTAAGTAGATGAATTTTGATTTTAATAGTTTATATGCCATTTGTTTGGGAAGTTCTATGACAAAGTTCCAAAGATTATATTTGCTAGCTGTTTTTCTGTGAGAAATTATTTTGATTAGGTCTTCATTTAGGTTTAATTGTAGTTCTTCTTTTAAAGTTGTTAGCAAAGTGTCTTGGGAGATTGTGTGGATAACATTTAAGATTATTAATTTTTGTGTTTGGGGTTTTTTGTTTTCTACGTTTAATTTCTGCTGTTTTAGCAATTCTTTGAGTGATTCCATGTATTTTTGATTTTTACATTTAATTTCCATATGTGTTGTTCTGTTATAGATACCCGAAGGGCGGATGGTAGTTTCTAAGGTTTAGTTTATTTGATATATTTTTATCAGGGTTTTTGATTATTAGTGAAGTATTCTTTTTTAGAATTTCGCTGTATGTAAGAGTTTGAGATGTTGGAGATTCATTATTTTTTGGATGTGAACAGTTGTTTTTGTTGTCTTTGATATCATTTATTAGATTTGGAATCGTGACTTCTTTTAATTCTTTAAGTTCTTTATGAATGTTGGGAATCAAGTCATTATTATTTGTGTTGTTAATTTGTGTGTTTGTGGTTTCCAAGGTTTGAATGTAGAGTTGGTCTAGTAGCTGCAGAGCATTGGAACGTGCTTCTTTTGGGAGGTGAAATCGATCTCCTTTTTGCAATTGATTAACTTTCTTAGTTTCTGAATAATTATCTGTGTGGCTGGAATATCATCATTGTTTTTATTGTTTTTTAAGGTGTTGTTAATTGGAATTGCTGTTACATTAATTTCATCAATAGAGTTTGTTGGTGAGGTATTTGGTTCCAAAAAAGCTTCGCTTAGTGTTGGTAGGTCGTTTAAGGATGTGGATTTTCTAGATAATGAATTCGATTGAGATTTAAAGTGTTGTTGTGAAAGTGCCATTTGGTGAATTTGTTTCGAACCCAGAATTTGATGTAGAGTGTTGTTTTAGATATTAAGATTTCTAGAATTCGATGTAATGCTTATTAATGTTTTTATGTTGGTTAATAAGAAAGTATATGTGGAAAGAATTTTTATTAGTTACAATGATTATTATTAGAATTAGATCTAATAAATTTAATATAACAAATGATTTATAGAAAAAGTGTATATTTATTACTTTAACCCAGAAACACTTTTTGTTATTAGAGAAAAAGAAATGGTTGATTAGTTTTTTTATGACTTAATAGAGACCTATAAAATTTGTAAATAGATATAAATTTATAATAATAATTAAGTATACAAGAAAATATGTAAAATAGGTGGAATATTAGATATTTTAATTATGCATTACTAAGCAATAAGAATTTTAAAAATTATGACAAAAAGTTGAAAAGTTTTAATTTCGAACCCAGTACTTCAATTGGTTGGTCAGGAGATGGTTGTATCAATTTGTAGATGCTTTAAAATGAATTTTCGGCTGAAAGTTGTAAAGGTTAAACAAAAGAAGTGGAAGGAAAATGTGGATTTTACTGTATTTTGAATGTTAAAATGAATTAAAGTTAAAAAAATTAATATTTTTAAAAAAAAAAAAATTAAAATTTAGAGTTTAAAATGAATTGTAATATTTGGTGATACTCTGGAATGAACTCTACAAGTTCACAATTGCTGTTTAGATAAAGAGTTTAATTAGAGGTTAAAAACCTTTTGTGGAATTAGAATTGTTTAAGACAAAATGAGTTGGAAAAATTTTAAAGGTATAAGATTTAATTATGAGTTTACAAAAAAATGGGAATGATTAAATAATGATTAAAGTGATAAGTAGTGAATTCGAACCCAGAATTTTAATTAGTTGGTCAGGAGATGATTTTATCAATTTGTAAATGTTTTAAAATGAAGTTTCAGTTGAAAGTTGTACAGGTTTAACAAGTGCAGTTGACAGAAAAATTAATTTATCTAAATTTTAAGAAGTAAAATAAATTAACAGGTTAAATAGTTTAAAATTAGAATTTTTTGAAAGTTAGATATAGTTCAAAATATTTGAAATGATTAAAACAAATACAATTGCTATTAAAATAAAATAACAGAAAAATTTAAATGTTAAAAAAAAAAACCTTTAGTGGGATTGGAATTAAGAATTATAATAAAAGGGTGGGATTGGAACTCTTTGATTCACGAAAATTTAGTATTAAAATATTAACATTAGTGGGATCGGCAATATGTGATTATTTTTGTATGTGGGATTGGCTTTTTGAATTTTGAGATTGCTTGCAGGAAAAGTAACTTCTACTTCTACTTTGTTTACAATAAAAGGGGAAATTCCCGTTACTATTATTATGATAAATTTTACAAAATACTATAAATTTTCAAAAATCACAATTCAGAAACTACTCAATCAATTTTAATCAGACCAGATTTATTTAAAAGAAGAGAATTTATTGTTTTAGGAAAAAAATATAATAAATGGGAAAAAACTGGGGATTTAGTTATTAATGTACAAGTTCAATGTTTACATACAGATTTGTTCTATTTATTATGCGAGTTACAGATATTAAAAATAGTGATTTTTAGTTGTAAAATATAGAATAATTTATCAGATTTTTAGCTTTTTGCGGCGGAGAAAATTATTTTTATGTTTTATTAATGAGGGGTGGTTAAAGGACCGAAATAATTATAGAAAAATTTAAATTAATTCCCAAAGTTGAAAAATTTTTGTTGGAGACAGTAAGTTTAGAAAGTGTACACTATTTTTGGTATTAAAAATTTTCTAATTTTTGTAAGGTATGGCGGAGCTAAATATAGACTTTTTCGTTTGATAGAGAGTGGTTTGGGGAGAATTAATTATTAAAACTATTTTTTATGATTTTTAAAAATGTAATACGTGTGAAAATCTCACAATTTTAAAAGTTTAGGCTCTACAGACAAAATTAAATCCAAAATTTTCAAACAAATTTGACATATACATACTGTAAGAACTGTTTTCTTTCGAATTAGAAAACAGTTCTTACAGTATGTATTGTTCTTACAGAGAGGTTTTAGAGAGTTTTAACTTTAATTATTAATTTTTAGAGATTTTTTAAGATTTTCTTATTGTGAGAGGAGATGACCTTGAATAAAATAAAATTGTTAATTAATTAACTATTGAGAATAAATTAATTTAGAATGGGTCTGGAAAGTTGATAGACGATATTATAACTTGAGAGGATGATTTAAAAGTCTAGATTGTTGAATTAATTGTCCAATTGAAGATCTTTTATTGCCGTAGATGAAAATTTATCCCCTCAGGGGGTTTACCTTCTTTAGGTAAACACGGGTGTCACAATCCCGAGGTACCCTAGTGATCTTTACTCTTCTTTATTTTCTTCTCTCCTCTATTCTTCTGCTTTTCTTTCCTTTTCTCCCTCAATGTGGTTGCCTCGAAAGAGGTTGAGGGCTCCCCTTGAGTAGCTGTCGCCGCTCTGTTGCTATTAGCTACTCTTGAGGACTAAATCACCCACGTGTTTGCCGTGCGTGGAGACCCGTGTCCCTGGAAAGGAGGATCCTGGTAATTGAGGCCTCGTGAGACCAACACATTGCTTTGGCCTCTGCTTCAGGTAAACGGGAGGTGTGTTGTGGTCCTCAGCACATCAATCGGCTTTATGGATCAAGCGATCGGTACATCTACTGGGTGACTCGTTAAGGGTGGAGGCCACTTCAGGGATGTACTGTGAGCGTATAGGACCTGGCTAGCACTGGTGCAGCTGGTCTGCATCCCCTTGTTGGACTCGGTGGTGGGTGGTGCGGTCAGGTCCCGAATTTTTATATTTTTAATATGGAGAATAAAAATTTCACTTTCCTCCCACGGGAGCAACAATTGGAAACCTTAAAACCAAAGTTTTTTGTGATAAAAAGGAAAGAGGGCAATTTTACTACAGTGTCTCCTTTCCTTATTGAAAAGGGAATATCGGGAATTGTTGGGGAGGTCAAAAATGTTCAAAAGATGCGCTCGGGTGACTTGCTTGTAGAGGCTGCATCCGACTCTCAAGCAGCTATTCTGGCCAGTATGAAATCTTTGGCAAACTTAGAAGTGACTGTCTCGCCTCATGGTAACCTTAATTTCTCATGTGGTGTCATCTCAGCAAGGGATTTGTTATACTCGCCTACGGAGGAGATTCTGGATAATTTACAGAATCAGAAGGTCTGTGGCGTAAGACGCATTACAGTCAGACGGGATGGCAAAGTTATCGACACTAAGCACCTAGTTCTGACTTTTGCGACGCCAGACCTTCCGCAGTATGTAAAAGCTGCGTATATGAATTTACCCGTCAGGCCTTATATACCAAATCCCTTGCGATGTTTCCAATGTCAGCGCTTTGGACACTCGAAGAACGCCTGCAGAGGCAAACTTACCTGTGCTCGTTGTGCGGTAGTTGGCCACGATAGCTCGAATTGCACGGCGAAGGAGGCATGTGTCAACTGTCATGGTGACCATCCCTCCTATTCTCGAAGTTGTCCTCAGTACATGTTGGAAAAAGAGATAGCCACAATTAAGGTTAACAAAAAATGTTCCTATCCTGAGGCAAGACGACTAGTCACTTCACGTACTCCACAGGCAGGAGTCAGTTATGCCACTGCTGCCAGAAAGGTCACCAAATCGAGCAGCACACAAACTGAACCAATTTTGGTTTCCCCAGTGAAATTACCCCAAATAAAAGAAAAGCCTGTATTTAAGAAAACTCCTACATTTTCAAGAAAAGCTACCTTTGCTAAATCAAAAGCAGAGAAGGCACTAAAATTAAAAAAAGCAAAAACATCAATTTCCACCCGCAATGCTTTCTCATGCCTGGAGACTGACGCGGTGTCCCCCTTTCCCTCGGACGATGATACGTCGCTCGAGGATATGACAGAAGACCCGCCTTCCAGCTCCAGTAAAGGAGCTTTTAAAACTAAACAATAACTTCCTTTGTATCTTGGAACTGCCATGGTTTGCGATCACATCTTGATGACATCAAGTCTCTAGTGTCAGATTACAACCCTGCATGTATAGCACTTCAGGAGACATTCCTGAAGTCTTCCAACATCATTTCTATGCGAGGGTTTAAATGCTTTAGAAGAGACCGTGGTGATGATGGTACAGCATCTGGAGGTGTATGTATATTAACATCGAATACTTTCCCCAGCGCTGTCCATCAATTGAATACTACTCTACAGGCTGTTGCTGTAAGAATTCATACTTCATGCTTAGTAACAGTCTGTAGTTTATATTTACCACCACACGATGCCATCCGCCAAGAGGAACTCGATGAAATAGTTGATCAGCTGCCGACACCATTCCTATTGTTAGGTGATTTCAACGGTCATAATACCTTGTGGGGAAGTGATGATACGAATTCTCGCGGTCGGCAGATAGAGCGTTTTATTTCAGACAACAGTCTCTGTCTGCTTAATACCGACGAGAAGACATATTTTCACGTACCCACAAGAACATTTCATTCCCTCGATCTTGCTATTTGTTTCACCATCAATGCTGCCATTGCTAAATTTAAATGTAGGGAATGATCTGCACAATAGCGATCATTTTCCTCTCGTCATCTCCCCAGACTGGAGGTAGTAGTGTAGTACAACGTCTACCTACTTACGTGTACAGTCGGGCAGATTGAACGTCATTTTCACAATTGGCAGTTATTGATAATGAAATGGTTTTGATCGAGAGTATTGATGAAGCCGTAAGAGAAGTCACTAAAACAATTATAAATGCAGCTGATGTAACAATACCCAAAAGTTCCTCTATACCAAAACGGCGTTGCAAACCTTGGTGGAATAAAGAATGCCAAGAAACTTATAGAAAACAAAGGAAGTTATGGGGTTATTTAGGAGATACCCCACAACGGAGAATCTTATAGCCTTTAAGAGAGCTAAAGCACTAGCTCGCAGAGCTCGTCGTCGAAGTCAGAAGGAATCCTGGTCTCGCTATGTATCTTCAATTACATCTTCCACATCTAGTAAACAGTTGTGGAGAAAAGTGAAAGCAGCCAATGGGATTTATAAGGATTTTTCAATTCCTATTTTAAAAACCGGAGCTGCTGTATACTCTTCTCCCGAAGACATTGCTAATATCCTTGGTGAAACTTTTGCTAGCGTCTCAAGCAACGACTCTTATAGTCCTTCCTTCTTAAGGACTAAGAGTCGTGCTGAGCGAACACCAATTCGTTTTAACCATGGTGAAGCCTTGCCTTACAACTGTGAGTTTCGGATGTTGGAATTGAAGAGAGCATTAAAGCAGACCCATGATACCAGTCCAGGACCAGACGGAATCAGCTATCAAATGCTTCGAAATTTAAATCCAGACTCCCTATTGAACATATTACTTTTGTTTAATAGGATCTGGAATGAAAAGAAATTTCCATTAGCTTGGAATGAAGCGATAGTGATTCCGGTTCTTAAGGATGGTAAAGATCCTTCAGACCCTTCACATTATCGACCAATTGCTCTGACGAGTTGCTTTTGTAAGACTCTCGAACGTATGGTCAACGCCCGTCTCGTATATGTCTTAAAAAATATAAATGTATACATATTAATCAGAGTGGCTTCCGAAAGGGGAGATCCACTCTTGATAATATCACATACTTGGAGACCCAAATCCGCAATGCTTTTGTGCGGAGAAACCATCTGGTCTCCATTTTCTTTGACATCGAGAAGGCATACGACCGTACATGGCGATATGGAATTCTCCGTTTACTATATGATTTTGGCTTTCGGGGTAATCTCCCGATATTCCTGCAAAATTTTTTGAGCTCCCGTGTTTTTAAAGTTCGTATTGGAACTGTACTTTCCAATACTTTTATTCAAGCCGAGGGTGTTCCCCAAGGCTCCATTTTAAGTGTCACTGTTTTTAGTCTTTTCATCAGTAACATCCTTCATCAATTACCACCTTCTATAAATGGTACACTATATGTTGACGACCTGCAAATATCATGTCAGGGGTCTAATATGCGATTAATTGAGAGACAACTGCAAACAGCAGTTAACAAACTTGCTGCATGGTGTGCCGAGAATGGCCATACTTTATCATCAAGCAAGAGTAAGTGTGTCCACTTCTGTAGAAAGACTAGCCTTCACAATGATCCAGTTATTAATATCAACAACACTCCAATACAAGTAGTCAGTGAAATAAAATTTCTGGGAATAATCTTTGACCGAAAATTAACCTTTCTTCCGCATGTTCTGCATCTGCGGAAGAAGTGTGAACGATCGCTTAATATCCTCATGGTGTTGTCAAATACATCTTGGGGTGCAGATCGCTCATCACTTCTTCGAATTTATCAGTCATTGATTCTTTCCCGCATTGACTACGGATGTGTTGTTTACGGATCGGCTAGATCTTACATATTACGAAGACTGGACACAGTTCACCACTCTGCTTTAAGGATATGTTCTGGTGCATTCCGCACATCACCCGTCCAGAGTCTATACGCTGTATGTTATCAATTGCTGTTAGACCTGAGACGTATGCAGCAGTCTCTCGATTATTATGCTAAGATCATGTCGACCCCTGACCATCCAGTACGTTCCATGGTTCCTGATGCCTATCTTAAAAGACTGTATGATGCTCGTCCAATGAGCATCCCTCCTTTTCTCACAAGAGCCATATCACATCTCTGGCTCACAGACCTATGTGATGTTCGGATAGAGTCTATTGAACAGTTTCTCTATCCTCCTTGGTATGAACCAACAAATACCTTTATAAATACCTTTGTGCAATTCAGAAAATCCGACACAACACCTATTGTTTTTCAGCAGCTATACTATTCTCATCGCTGTCAGTACCAATCTTACAAACCTGTATTCACGGATGGATCTAAATCCGCAGGACATGTGGGCTGTGGAGTTTTTATCAATAACACTTCTTTTAGCTACAGCCTACATTCATCCTGCTCCATCTTTACTGCTGAAGCAACGGCAATCTACTATGCGCTTCAGCACGTGAATACAGATGATTGTCATAAATTTTGTATATATACTGACAGCATGAGTAATGTTGAAGCCTTGAAAAACAATAGTCTTACCTGTCATCCTGTTGTGTCGAGAATTTTCAAAGCATTGGATTCCCTTGCTGGCAAGGGAAAAGAAATTGTATTTTGTTGGATACCAAGCCACATGGGTCTTGAAGGAAATGAGAGAGCAGATGCAGCTGCAAAGGCTGCATCAGACATAATTTTATCATCGGTCCCTCTCTCAGATGTGAGAAAATATGTAAAAAGTTTTATATATAGTCTTTGGCAAGAATCATGGAACTTGCAGGTTGGCAACAAGTTGCATACCATCTTCTCATCTCTCATCTCATTACCAGTTTTACCGTTACGAAGTGCAGATGTAAGATTGACTCGCCTTCGTATCGGACACACACGTTTCACACACAGACATTTGTTTTTAAGCGAATTAAATCCATGGTGTGAAACGTGTGATGAACCATTCAATGTTTATCATATTTTAATTTCATGTTATAATTTTAACCAACAACGTTTACACTTTTTAACAATGATTTTATAACTTTGTCTGATGTGATCGGGGATCCACCCCATAGAAACCTATTCGCTTTCTTGAGGGCAATAGGTTTTATACATTTTATTTAAATTTTTATTTTAAATTTTAAAATTGTATATATTATTCATTTTCTCTTTTATATTTTAGAATTTGATTTTAAAATAACATATACACAGATTTTTGTTTTTTAAAAAAATTTTTAATGTTGCTTGTGTTTGGGTTTAACAAAAAAAGAAATAATTTTTAAATGAATAAATAAAATGAACATAAAATAAAGCTACAAAAAACTTATTCTTGGCGCAGTATGTCCAATTTTGGACCTTGCGCCATAAAACCCAACCAACCAACCAACCAACGGGTGTCACAATCCCGAGATACCCTAGTGATCTTTCCTCTTCTTTATTTTCTTCTCTCCTCTACTCTTCTGCTTTTTCTTCCTTTTCTCCCTCAGTGTGGTTGCCTCGTAGGAGGTTGAGGGCTCCCCTTAAGTAGCTTTCGCCGCTCTGTTGCTACTAGCTACTCTTGAGGACTAAATCACCCACGTGTTTGCCGTGCGTGGAGACCCGTGTATCTGGAAAGGAGGGTCCTGGTAATTGAGGCCCCCAGAGACCAACACATTACTTTGGCCTCTGCTTCAGGTAAACGGGAGGTGTGTTGTGGTCCTCAGCACATCAATCGGCTTTATGGATCAAGCGATCGGTACATCTGCTGGATGACTCGCTAAGGGTGGAGGCCATCTCAGGGATGTACTGTGAGCGTATAGGATCTGGCTAGCACTGGTGCAGCTGGTCTGCATCCCCTTGTTGGACTCGGTGGTGCCGTCAGGTCCCGAATTTTCCATGACTAATATGGAAACTTTTATATTCTCTTCTCTCCCACGGGAGCATACACTGACTCTAATGGAAGCGAAATTTTACATTGTGAAACGGAAAGAGGGTACTTTCGATACTGTATCCCCTTTCCTAATCCAAAAAGGTATTGCTAGTAATATTGGAGAAGTAAAGAGCATCCGGAAACTTCGTTCTGGAGACCTAATGGTAGAAGTTGCTTCAGATGCACAAGCAACTCTCATAAGCAACTTGAACATGCTTGCTAACCTTGAGATGTCCGTCCAACCTCATATTAATCTTAATTTTTCACGTGGTGTGGTATCCGCCAAGGATTTATTAAATACGCCTGCGGACGAGATCTTAGAAAATCTCAAAGATCAAAAGGTCTGCGCTGTAAAACGCATCACTGTCAGACGGGATGGACAGATCATCAATACAAAACATCTCGTACTGACATTTGCGACGCCAGACCTACCGCAGCATATTAAAGCTGCGTACATGCATCTATCCGTCAGGCCATTTATTCCAAATCCTTTGCGTTGTTTCCAGTGCCAGAGATTTGGTCACTCTAAAGCGGCTTGCAGGGGCAAACTGACTTGCGCCCGCTGCGCAGCTGTTGGCCACGACAGCTCGTCATGTACTGCAAAGGAGAGGTGTGTAAACTGTAAAGGTGACCACCCCTCCTACGCTAGAAGTTGTCCTACCTGGATACTGGAAAAGGATATCACAACCACTAAAGTTAAGAATAATTGTTCTTATCCCGAGGCAAGACGTGCTGTTACAGCACGTACACCTCAAGTAGGAGTTAGCTATGCATCAGTAGCCGCCAAGGTCACCAGAGCGGCTAGTACACAAACGGATGCTCTTTTACTTTCAACAGTAAAGTTACCCCTTACATCTGTACAGAGGCCAAAATCGACCTCCACAACCATTCCCCAAAGAAAAGCTCCGATGGCTAAATCTAAGGCCCTGAAGGCCCTAAAACTTAAACTTGCAAAAGAGGGCAATGTTAGGACCTAAATATCCACCCGTAAAGCCTTATACCGTTTCATTACATCCCTCGGACTAAGATCTATCGCTCGAGGAGATGTCAGATGACATGCCACTCAGCTCCGGGAACGGAGCTCTTCAAACTGAATAATAGCTTCCTTTGTTTCTTGGAACTGCCATGGTTTGCGTTCTCATCATGATGACATCAAGTCTATAATTTCAGCCTACAATCCCGCATGTGTTGCGCTTCAGGAAACATTCCTGAAGTCCAGCAATAACTTTTTCATGCGTGGATTTAACAGCTTTAGAAAAGACTGTGGTGATAATGGTACAGTGTCTGGAGGTGTTTGTATATTAACATCTAATACTTACCCCAGCACTGCCAATGCATTAAATACTACTCTACAGGCAGTTGCTGTAAGAATTCATACTACATGCTTATTAACTGTCTGTAGTTTATATTTACCATCACATGATGTCATCCGCCAAGAGGAACTCGATGCATTAATAGATCAGCTGCCAACACCATTTCTACTGTTGGGTGACTTTAACGGCCATAGTTCTTTGTGGGGAAATGATGATACTAATTTTCGCGGTCGGCAGATGGAGCGGTTTATTTCAGACAACAGTCTCTGTCTGCTTAATACCGACGAGAAGACATATTTCCAAGTACCCACGAGAACATTTCATTCTCTCGATCTTGCCATTTGTTCCCCATCTCTTCTGCCATTGTTAAATCTAAATGTAGGAAATGATCTGCATAATAGCGATCATTTTCCACTCGTCATCTCCCAGACTGGAGGTAGTAGTGTAGAACAACGTCTACCTACTTACGTGTACAGTCGGGCAGATTGGACATTATTCACACAATTGGCAGTTGTTGATGCTAAAATGTTTTCGATCGAAGATATTGATACTGCCGTTTGTAAAGTCACTGAAACAATTAAGAATGCAGCTGACATTTCAATTCCTAAAAGTTCCTCCATACCACACAGGCATTGCAAACCTTGGTGGAACAAAGTATGCCAAAAAACTTATAAAAAACAGAGGAAGTTATGGGGAATATTTAGGAGGTATCCCACAACGGAGAATCTTATAGCCTTTAAGAGAGCAAGAGCTCTAGCTCGCAGAGCTCGTCGTCGAAGTCAAAAGGAATCCTGGTCTCGCTATTTATCTTCAATAACATCTTCAACTTCCAGCAAGCAGTTGTGGAGAAGGGTGAAGGCAGCCAATGGAATTTATAGAGAATTTTCTATTCCTATCTTAAAATCCGGAGCTGCTATATACTCTTCTCCTACGGATATTGCAAACGTCCTTGGTGAAGCATTTGCTAACGTCTCAAGCTCGAATTCTTATAGTCCTTCGTTTTTGAGGACTAAGACTCGAGCTGAGCGTGTACCAATTCGCTTCGACCATCGACAAGCCTTACCGTACAACTGTGAAGTTGGAAAGTTTGAATTGAAGAAAGCTTTACAACAGGCCAGTAACACCAGTCCAGGACCTGATGGAATCAGTTATCTTATGCTTTTACATTTAAGTTCAGATTCCTTGTTGAATTTACTTTACCTGTTCAATAGGATCTGGACTGAAAATGAATTTCCATCTCGATGGAAAGAAGCAATAGTGATTCCTGTCCTAAAGGCTGGTAAGGATTCTTCAGATCCTTCAAATTATCGACCAATTGCTCTGACGAGTTGCTTATGTAAGACTCTCGAACGTATGGTCAATGCCCGTCTCATCTATGTCCTAGAAAACAATAATTGTATTCATAAGAATCAGAGTGGCTTCCGTAAAGGAAGATCCACTCTTGATAATATGACACACTTGGAAACTCAAATCCGCAACGCTTTTGTGCGGAGAAATCACTTGGTTTCCATTTTCTTCGACATAGAGAAGGCGTATGACCGTACATGGCGATATGGAATTCTCCGTACATTATATGATTTTGGCTTTCGGGGTAATCTGCCGATATTCCTGCAGAATTTTTTATGCTCCCGTGGTTTTAAAGTGCGTATTGGAAATTTTACATCCAATACTTTTACACAATCTGAGGGTGTTCCTCAGGGCTCTATTTTAAGTGTCACACTTTTTATTCTCTTCATTAGTAACATTCTTCATCAACTTCCATCATCTGTATATGGTAACTTGTTTGTTGATGACCTGCAAATATCATGCGAGGGATCTAATATATGAATAATTGAGAGACAACTGCAAACAGCAGTTAATAAACTTGCTGCATGGTGTGCCGAGAATGGCCATACTTTATCATCAAGCAAGAGTAAGTGTGTCCACTTCTGTAGAAAGACTAGCCTTCACAATGATCCAGTTATTAATATCAACAACACTCCAATACAAGTAGTCAGTGAAATAAAATTTCTGGGAATAATCTTTGACCGAAAATTAACCTTTCTTCCGCATGTTCTGCATCTGCGGAAGAAGTGTGAACGATCGCTTAATATCCTCATGGTGTTGTCAAATACATCTTGGGGTGCAGATCGCACATCACTTCTTCGAATTTATCAGTCATTGATTCTATCCCGCATTGACTACGGATGGGTTGTTTATGGATCGGCTAGATCTTCTATTTTACGAAGACTGGACACAGTTCATCACTCTGCTTTGAGGATATGTTCTGGGGCATTCCGCACATCACCCGTCCAGAGTCTATATGTGATATGTCATCAATTACCGTTAGACCTGAGACGTATGCAGCAGTCTCTCGGTTATTATGCTAAGAAAACATCAACCCCTCATCATCCGTTGCGTTCCATGGTTCTGAATGCGTCCCTTAAAAGACTATATGATGCTCGTCCAACGAGCATCCCACCATTTCTCACACGAGCAAAATCACAACTTTTGCTCACAGACCTATGTGATATTCGGATTGAATCTGCAGACCAATTTGCTGATCCGCCTTGGTATAACCCAACAAATATATTTATTAATACCTTTGCTCAATATAAAAAATCGGACACAACACCTATTGTTTTTCAAAAGCTATTCTTCTCTCACCGCTGTCAGTACAAATCCTATAAACCTGTATTCACAGATGGTTCTAAAACAGCAGGACATGTGGGCTGTGGAATTTTTATTAACAATACAGCTTTTAGTTACAGCCTACATCCATCCTGCTCCATCTTTACTGCTGAAGCAACAGCAATTTACTATGCGCTTCAGCATGTGAATACAGATGATTATAAAGAATATTGTATATACACTGACAGCATGAGTATTATTGAAGCTTTGAGGAACAATAGTGTTACATGTCATCCAGTTGTGTCAAAAATTTTCAGAGCATTGGATTCCCTTGCTGGCAAGGGATACAAAATAATATTTTGTTGGATACCAAGTCACGTAGGTCTTGATGGAAATGAGAGAGCGGACATAGCTGCAAAAACTGCAACACAACCAATTTTACCATCAATTCCGCTCTCAGATGTGAGAAAGGGTATTAAAAGATTTGTTCATTCCCTTTTGGAAGAATCATGGGACATGCAGGTCGGGAACAAACTCCATACCATTTTCCCATCCCTCACCTCATTATCTGTTTTACCTTTACGAAGTGCTGATGTTGGATTAACTCGCCTTCGTATCGGGCACACACGTTTCACACACAGACATTTGTTTCTAAATGATTTAAATCCATGGTGTGAAGCGTGTGATGAACCATTACTGTTTATCATATTTTAATTTCATGTCATGATTTTAACCAACAACGTTTACACTATTTTAATTCTGATATTTTAACTATGATTGATTTAAAAGGGGATCCACCCCATAGAAACCTATTCGCTTTTTTGAGAGCCATAGGTTTTATACATTTTATTTAATTTGTATTTTAAACTTTTGAAATTATATACACTTCAATTTCTACTTTGTTTTATAATTAGATTTTAAATAATATATACACTAGATTTTACTTTTTAAGTTTTTAAAGTTGCTTGGTTTTGGAAGAAAACAAATAAATAGAAAATAAACAAATAAAAATGAAACTATAAAAGTCTTACTCTTGGCGCAGCATGTCCAATTTTGGACCTTGCGCCATAAAACCCAACCAACCAACGATGAAAATTTATTGCCGTAGATGAGAAATTTGTATTTATGACTGACCTGTTTTATTGGAGCTGCTAAGCTGGATATATTGATGAATTTTGCTTCAAGATGATGGAGTTGGATGAAGATAAACCAGAAATTTGCTGTTGAAGAAGAGTTTTAAAAGTTTTGGGTGTTTTGGAATTAGCCCTAACAGGCTGCTTCCATAGAAGAGCACTATGGCGATTTGAAAAATTTATTATTTTCGTAATTTTGAGCCAATTTATTAAAATAAGGTATCAATTTAAAGCTTGTGAAATAAACTATTGAAATATTAACAAATTTTTAGGTTGAAGGAATTATAAAATTAGGAAATTTATCAAAATTTAGGAGCTACTGTAAACACGTTTGTTGATGATAATGGCGGTTACGGTTCTGGTTGCTCTAGACAGATTAAGTGGACGAGCGGGAACCCTGATCTATACCAGTGGTTAACAGGTTATGTCCCCTCTACGTCATTTAGAGCTAGAAGCACCCCCAGGGGATCCCAAGAGCGCCCCACCGAGAACTGCAACCCGGTTTATTTTATTTCAAAATAAATGTTTTTACAGTTGGTGGGGCTCAAAGGCCTGTACTACTCTACGCAGTAAAGTAGCACATCACAGTTCAATACAAAGATAATCTTGAGAGCAATTGTATTTTTGATTATAATGTGAGTATAAATACTTATTTACAAGAGAAAAGATTGATAATTATAATACAGAATTTTAGAGATAATTTGAGACATTTAAGTGATATAATTGATTAAGATTATAATATAAGCAATTTAGTTAATACCAATGAATAATATATTTGGTGATAGAAATGATAGCATTATGATATTTACAAGAGAATGAGAATGAAAATGTTGCAGTTGAAATCAATTGTTGTTAGAGAAAGGATATGTTTTAAACAGGTTATTGGAAAATAGACTGTATGAGATTAATTTATAGTATATGAATTATGAAAGGACAGTTGAGTATAAACATTACAATTTGATAGTTATAACTTAAAGTTTTGAGGATTATATTTGATAAAAATTTGTTGATATTTTACAGACATGGTGTAGAAGTAAGGAATAATTTTAATTGTAAATTTTAAATAAAATCTGAGTCCATTATTGAATTAGTTTCTTCTATGGTGATTTGTTGATCTTTGCAAATTGATTTATCTTTGTCCATTAAGAGGGTTGCTATTTGTATTAATTTTTTCCTTCTATTTTTTTCGGTGATGCAGAGTTTGATGAATTGTTGATCTGTTAGGTTGCTTGATTTTTTGATATGAAAACTTTTTGTTATTGGGCAGTTAAGTATATAGTGTAGACTTGTTCCGATGGATCCACAGATACATGTTTGTTGAGGCTCTCTTAATTTTATTGTAATAGGTAGGGAATGGTCCATGGTTGGTTAGGAAATAATTAATTTGTGGGATATCATAGCAAGCTTTATTTGATACTGTTGGGATAATTTGTTGTAGATTTCTTCCGGTGTGATTGTTTGTCCATTGTTCTTGCCATTGATTTAGTATGTGGGTTATGATGATTCTTTTGATTGTGGATTTAGACCATGGGATTTCTGTTATTTCGTTTTCTTGTAGGTTGGCTGCTTCTTTGGCTTTTGCGTCTGCTTCTTCATTTCCTATGATTCCTTGATGAGCTCTCACCCAGCAGAGTTGGATTTGATGTTTACTGGATTTGAGTGTTCTTTGAATTGTTGCAATTAGTGAAGATTCTGGGAAGGGATTATTGAGTGCTTGTAATGTTGATTGACTATCTGTCCAAATTGTTACAGGGTGAATTTGGTTTTCTATTGAGTAGTTTATGGCTTGATTTATGGCGATTACTTCAGCTTGGAAAATTGAATTGTATTTATGAAGTCGGATTAATATGGAATTTTGAAGGATGTTGTTATGATAGATTACTATTGCTGCTCCTATGTTGTCTTCTATTTTTGATCCGTCTGTATAGATGTTCCAGGAAGTTGGTGAAGGTTGGTGGGTTGGGCTTGGTTTTATGAAGATTTGTAGTCCTTTTAACCAGTCTGCTGGATGAGTTGCTTCTTTTTGGTTTTTGTCTACTTTTGGTGGTATTTTGATGTTATCTACTATAATTTCTTGATGGTGATGGAGAATTCTTGATTTTAGGTTTTCATATCTTGCCAGGAGAGGAAGAGGTATAGTTCCCGCTAGCAGCTCCAAACCTGATGTAGGGGTTGTTTGAAAGCATTTGGTGATTTGGAGTGTGAAGTATCTTTCGATTGTGAGTAGCTGTTTATTTATTCTTTGAGTGGGGTGTTCATACCAAAATGCTGCGCCATATAAAATTATTCTGGTTATAATTGTGTTGTATATGATTTTTATTATTTTCCCTTTAAGACCCCAGTTAAGTGTAGACATTGATTTTAATCCCTGTGCAATTTTGATTATTTTAGGTTTTAAGGATCGAATATGATGAAGAAAAGATATTAATTTAGAATTTTAGTGTGTCTTAAGCTTTGGTTGTTAAAAACTATTTTAGGGTTATATTTTAATGTGTGTGTTTTTTTTCCTAATATTATATATATATAATATTTTTTGATTTCTGTGGGAGATTTCTAATTTAAGTTTTGAGCATAGGTTTGAAAATAATTATAGAGTTTCGTTGCTATTATTTTCAATTTCTCCTTGGTATTTCCTGATATGATAAAAAGTGTATCGTCTGCAAATGTGATTATTTGTGTATGTTCTGGCCAGTGGAAATTATTTATTTCGTTATAGTAAAGGTTCCATAAAATTGGGCCACTGACTGAGCCTTGCGGGCAGCCCTTTGTTTGAGATTTTTGAATGGTTATATTGTCATGTATAATTATTAGTTTTCTGTCGGTTAAAAAGTTAAAGAAGCATTTTAAAACATTGTTTGGTAGATTAGCATTATTTAAAGCTTGTTTAAGTCCTGGCCACCATAGAGAATCAAAGGCCTTACCTATGTCCATGCTGACCAGGGCTTTATAGTTATTATTTGTTTTGTTATAGTTAATATGTTCTTTAATTTTCAATAGTGCGTGTTCCGTTGATGTGTTGGATCTAAAACCATATTGGGATTTACTTAGTATATTACTTTTTTCCAAGTGGTGTTTTAATCTGTTGGTTAGTAGTCGTTCTAGAATTTTGCCTATTGCTGAAAGTAGACATATGGGTCTGTATGATTTAGGTGTGTTAGGCGGTTGATTTTTTTTGAGGAAATAAATTATTTGACCTATTTTAAAGGCTCTTGGAAAATATTGCAGGCTGAGGTTAAGGAATTTTAAGAATACTTTAGGGATTGCTATATAAATTAATTTGATTAGTTTGTTATCTATACTATCTAATCCTGGTGCTTTAGAGTTGTTAAGATTCTTAATTATTGTTTTTAATTCTGTTGTAGTGAATGGAGGGTCTTGACTTGTGTTTTTTGTGTTTGGTGTTATTGTAACATTTGTTGGGTCATCTGGAAAGGAGAAATTTAGTAATTCTGTGAAGATTGAATTGGAGATATTTGGATTTTGTTGTGTTGAGACAAATGGTATGTATGATGTTGGGTTGAAGATCTTGTTGGTGGCTATTTTTGTAAGTATGCCATAGGCTGAGTTACTTTTGGTGCAAAATGAATGCCAGCTTTTTAGTTTTGCATTTAGAATTTCTTTTTTATAGTTGGCTAGAGATTTTTTGTATTGGATTATGTAGTGTTTCTTTTCCTCTGGGTTTTGTATATTTTTAAATCGTCTTCTAAGTGCATTTGTTTTGTTTTTAAGTACTTTTAAATCTGTGTTCCACCATGTTAATTTAAATGGTTTATTGGGGTTTCTATATGAAAGGGACTCTTCTGCACTTTGTCTGCATATTTCCAAAAGTTTATTTGTTAATTGTTCAAGTTTTAGTGTTGTATCACAGTTTATTATTAATGATTCTAAATAATTTGAATGATTTTTAATTGATTTAATAAATTTTTTCCTGTTTTTGTTGCTGTTAAATCGTTTATTAAAGCAAATTTGACTCGGACTATTTATTTTAAATTCGATATAGTTGTGATCTGAGCATGAAATAGTATTTAAAACTGACCAGTCTTGTATAAGAGGAAAAAGAGAGTCATTAGTTATGGTCAAGTCTGGCCAACCTTGTCCATTGGGACCAGTAAATATTGGGGGGCAGTTATGTGTATTTATTATATTAAGATTGTTTGAGGATATGAAATTTTCCATGATAATGCCTCTAGTGTTTGTTGTTTGATAGTTCCATATGGGGTTTTGGGCATTAAAGTCCCCTGATATTAGGATAAAACTATCTTTAAATTTTGAAAGAAATGGTTGAATTTTGTTTAGTAGGAAGCTTAAGTTTCCGTAGGGTGAGGCATATAAATTTATTAGTAATAGTGGTTGAGGGTGAAGATTTATCCAAAGTATGTTTATATAGTCTTCTATTAGAATTGCTATTGGATTTAGAGGGGCGTTGATTAGTGTGAGGCATTTGATATTTTGTGATTGGTTTTTGTAGAAGGTTTTAAAGGTTGTTGGAATTCCTCTTACTTGTTTATTATAAGTATATGGTTCTTGTGTTAGTATTATGTGGTATTGATTTGTTGCAATGGTTTTTAAAAGTTGTGTTTGGGCTGATTTACTTTTTTGTAAATTGATTTGTAAAAGTTTAATTTCTGTGAAATTTAAGTTTAGAAGATTCGGATTTTGTTGATTGGTGGATAAAGTAATTGAGTTGTTTGTGTTATTGACGGCCATTACTATTATTAATATTGTTTTATTTCCTATTAATAATTAGTTTTAGTTATGTATTGGTGGTTGTAGGAGGGGCAGTTAATATCATAAGCGGGATGTTCAATTGGAAAATTCATACCGTCTCTATTTGCTTCAATGCAGTTAATGCAGAAATATTTGGGTGATTTGCATTGTTCTGTCTTGTGTGTTCTTGCGCATTTGCCACAGTATATTTTTTTTGTTGGGCATTCGTTGGTAAGATGGTTGAAATCTTGACAATTTGAGCAACGTCTTATTGTTTTATATTGACTGATTTTGAATTTGGCTAGTCCTATTATTAGAAATTTTTTTGATAGTAGAATGCTTGATAGAGATTTTGGGATTTCTATTACTAAGTTGTGTAAATTTTGTTCGCTAAGTGTTTTTCTGAAATAAACTGTTTTTATAACGTCGTTGTTTTCATCTATGTTCAAGTCTTTTTTGATTGTTGAGATTATGGTTTCTTTTGAAAATTTTTCTGTTATATTCAGAATTATTATTCTTTGGAGTTGGATTCTTTTATCTTCAACTTGTAGTTTATTGTGCAATAGAGTTTTAGTTTTTCTTTTTCTTCAACATTTTTGCATTTTATTTCTATTATTCTATTTTTGTTGTTTATTGCTATGGGTCTGATGTTTGTTTCTATGTTGTGTAGTGATGTAGGTGAATTAAGTTCTTTAGATTTTTTAATTATTAACGAGTTATTCTGTTTTAAAATTTCGCTATAGAGTTTAGGTTGAGTTGCTGAAGTTGTTGGTGGAGTAGATGGTTCTTTGTTTGTTAGGTCGTTGCTCAACTTGTCAATTTTGGAGATTAAATCCGGTATTATATGGTTTTGGAGATTCATTAAGTTTTCTGTTATTGTATCTTTTTGTTGTGGTGGTTGTGTTGTAGTTGTGATTGTTGGTTTGGGGCAGTTTAATTGTTGTAATTCTTGAATTATTTGATTACTTTTATTTCTTTGTTCTTTGGGTAAGCAGTATTTTTCATTTTTTTTTGAATTTATTAGTTCTTGTAATTCTTGAAGTAGTGCTAATGCAGATGGATGTGGGGTATTAATATTTTTGTTTTGGATTTGGGTTGAGTCCATAGATGGGTTTTTATTATTTGCGTATGTGGTATGTTGAAGATTTGTTAGGTTTGGTGTAGAGATTGATTTTTCCGATTTGTTTCTTGAAGAGTTGACATATTCGAGGGTTGAATTTTAATGACATTTGAGGGTTTTTAGGTGTTGATATTATGCTTGAGAATAATTTTTGGTGTGTGGAGTTGGAATGGGGAAGATATTCTAATTTGTTAAAAAGTTATAAGTGACCATAGGGTGACCATAGTGACCATAGGGTGACCAATTAAAAATTAAAGTGAAATGTGCTATTGGAGGTTAGAAAATGTATTTAGAGGGGTATAGTATTAATTTAAGGTGTTAAAGGTGTTAAATTACATGTATTACTGTATATTGGTTTGGAGGTATGAGATATAAACTTGAGTTATGGACAGGTGTGTTCCTTGGAAAAAAGTAATAAAGGTTTAACAAAGATTGTGCGTTTAAAAAGTTCGAAAAATACGTTCTAATTGGTAAAAAGAGAATTTATGGGTGGAAATGAGAGAATTTTTGTTTATTTTAGTATTTAATGATATAATTCTTAATATTACGTCTTATATTTTACTTGAAATGATTGCTAGTAATAATATAACCTTAAATAGCTATAATAATTGAGTATTTAAAGGATTTAATGGAATTTTTGTTAGAAATTAAAAGAAAATAGATGGTTGGGAAAGTATAATTCATATAAAAGTTAGAGTTGATTAAGTTTTTTTATGGTTGGCATGAGCAGGACAAAGGACTGCATGCAAGTCTAATGTTGATAAATTTTTGGATGTAAAATGGCGTGTTATTTATTTTATGATGTGAATAATTTTTGAAAAATTATATTTATAAAAGTAATTGAAATAGAGATATGAAACCACTTTTGTTAGAAGGAGAAGTATTTGAATTATATGGAAAAAAATATTAGATATCGAGGAGATGGGGAAATATTTTTAATAATATAGTAAATACAATGTTTACATTTAAAATTGACAATTTTTTGTGTCCGCCATTGTTATTCAAAAAGAAATAAATGACTATAAAATTCGAAATTTTTGGCCGATTTTAATAATTTTTGCGGCGGAGGAGAGATAATTTGGGGGTCTTTAAAAAGAGAGTGGTTTTATATATGTGAAATTAATAGAAAAATTAGAAAAAAATCTGAAAATTTTGAAGTTTTGAAGAAATTATTAAGTTTTGAAAAAGTGAGCTTATTGCACAGAGATTAAATAATTTTTTGATTTAAAAATTATGGCGGAGGAAAATATAGATTATTTACTTTGTATGTAGAGTGGTTTTGGGAATTTAAGTGTAGTTGAAAAATTTAGAATAATTCACAAAAATTTGTCACTTATGAAAAAGTTGCATCTTCACACTTTAAAGATTTATTTTGTAAATTTTAAGCTTTTATATGATTAAAAAAGTATGGCGGAGGAAAATTTGGATATTTTATGAATGAATTAGAGTGGTTTTAAGAAATTTAATTAATTAGAAAAATTAGAGAAAATTTTAGAAATTTATATCAACAATTTTTTTAATGTTTTGTTATTGCCGTAGACGAAAAATACGACTAACCTGTTTATTTGGAGCTGCCAGACTGGAACTATTGGTTATTTCAGCTTGTAGATGATGCACTGATGAATTAGGATGAAAATAAATCACAACTTTGCTATTGAAGATGAATTTGGAGTTTGCCCTAACAGGCAGTTTCCATTGAGGAACACTATGACGATTTTAAATGTTTATAATTTTCGTAATTATGGGTCGATTTGCTTAAATTAGGTATCAATTTAAAGTTTGGGACATAAACTATTGAAAAATTAACAATTTATTGAGGGAAAGATTTCTGGAATAAATAAAAATTTACAAAATTCTGGAGCTATTGAAAACACGTCTGTTAATGACAATGGCGGTTACGGTTCTGGGTTGCTCTAGACAGGGAATTAGTGACGTAGAGGGACCCCGGACTTTACCTGAGGTTAGCGGGTTGGTATCCCTCCATGGTCAAGCCAGAGCAAGGAACACCCCCAGGGAATCCCAAGAGCGCCCCCCCTGAGAACCGCAACCCGACTAAGTTTATTAGTAAAAAGTTACATTGGTGGGGCTATCAAGCCTACAGTGGTCTACGCAGTAGGCCACTGTATCACAGTTCTGTTACATATAGAAAAATAATAATAAGAAGAAAAATACAAATACAAAAATTATGAACAAAAATAAAAGTTAAAAAGAGAAAGAGTAAACTTAAAGGTTAATTGTTTAGTCCAAGTCACTACATTCATCCTCGGAAAGTTCAGTTTGATTGATAGGAGATTGGCATAAATTTAGGTCCTTATTGGATAAAAAGTTGGCCAAGTCAATCAGTTTCTTCCTTCTATGATGGTCGTTTAAGCAAAATTTAAGAAAGTTCAGGTTTGATAGATGTTGAGGCTTTTTAGATGATATTTTGATGAATATGGACAAACTAGGATGTAATGAAAGCTAGAGCCTTGACTTCCACAGATGCAAAGATCATTATTCGTTTTGTTGATTTTAAGATAGTAGGTCGGGAACGGACCATGGTTGGTTAAGAAGAAGTTTATTTGGGGAACGTCATGGCAGACGTCCACCCCTCAGGGGGTTTACCTTCTTTAGGTAAACACGGGTGTCACAATCCCGAGGTACCCTAGTGATCTGTCCTCTTCTTTATTTTCTTTTCTCCTCTACTCTTCTGCTTTTTCTTCCTTTTCTCCCTCAATGTGGTTGCCTCGTAAGAGGTTGAGGGCTCCCCTTGAGTAGCTTTCGCCGCTCTGTTGCTACTAGCTACTCTTGAGGATTAAATCACCCACGTGTTTGCCGTGCGTGGAGACCCGTGTCCCTGGAAAGGAGGATCCTGGTAATTGAGGCCTCCTGAGACCAACACATTGCTTTGGCCTCTGCTTCAGGTAAACGGGAGGTGTGTTGTGGTCCTCAGCACATCAATCGGCTTTATGGATCAAGCGATCGGTACATCTACTGGGTGACTCGTTAATGGTGGAGTCCACTTCAGGGATGTGCCGTGAGCGTATAGGGACTGACTAGCACTGGTACGGTTAACCTGTATCCCCTCGTAGGGCTCCGTGGTGGGTGGTGCCGTCTAGTCCCTGAATTTTATGATATTCTACATGAATAACACAATTAATTCTTCTCTCCCTTTGGAGCAACAGTTGTCACTTATAAATGCAAAATATTTTATTGTTAAACGAACAGAAGGAGGCTCATTTCAATTTGTGTCACCTTTCTCATTGGGAAAAGTATTTCCTCTCACCTTGTCGAAGTGAAAAATATAAGAAGGCTAAGATCTGGAGATATTTTGGTTGAGATTGCTAATGAAAAACAAGCAATACTGATACAAACGCTTAAAAGAATTGGTAATGTGGATGTTGTCGTTCAACCTCATACAACATTGAACTTTTCTAAGGGAGTAATTTCTGCAGCAGATCTCATATATACATCTACTGACGAAATTCTAGAAAACTTAAAATCCCAAAAAGTATGTGCTGTAAAACGTATAACCCTTAATCGAGATGGTATAACAATCAATACGAAACATCTGATTTTAACATTTTCAACTCCTGACTTGCCACAACACATTAAAGTTGCCTATATGAGATGCTCTGTACGACCCTACATACCAAATCCGCTTCGCTGCTTTCAATGCCAACGCTTTGGCCATTCAAAAATAGCTTGCAGAGGTAAACTTACGTGTGCCCGTTGTGCTGACGTTGGCCACGATAGTGTTACCTGCAATGCTAAGGAGGTTTGTGTCAACTGTAAAGGCGACCATCCTGCCTATTCACGATCTTGCCCAGCACGGCAGTTGGAAAAGGAAATTACTTCCGTAAAAATAAAAAATAATGTGTCTTATCCGGAGGCTCGACGAATAGTCGCCTCACGCACACCACAGCCCGGTCTCAGCTATGCTAGTGCTACTAAAAAAATAACAAAATCTTGCTGCACCCAAACCGATACCATTTCAGAGCCTTCTACAAAACAATCTTCTAAGCCAAAAGAAACAAAGTCCTCAAATATTATACCTAAACTATCATTTGCAAAATCAAGATCATCACAAGCAAAGAAATTAAAACTGGCTAAGGAAGGTGCTCGTAAATCTTCCTTGACAGAAAGAAAAGCCAGACTCACATTGGATGAAGATACCGTCAAACTGTATCCCTCAGATGCTGATAGTTTGGAAGATTCATCTGAGACTGCAATGAGCACCGCTGGTGAATAATAATCCTGTCATTAATGACTTCCTTTGTTTCATGGAATTGTCGAGGTTTTCGTTCTCGAATTGACGACGTCAAATCTGTTATCTCTCGCTACAACCCCGCATGTGTGGCTCTCCAGGAAACATTCCTGAAGCCCACTGTTAACAACAAACTGCGTGGGTTTCAATGCTTTAGAAAAGATAATGGTGGTGATGCGTCTGTATCTGGAGGAGTTTGCATATTCACATCCAACTCATATGCAAGTACAGCACATCAACTAAGAACTACATTACAAGCTGTAGCAGTGAAAATTCACGTAACCTGTCTGATCACTGTTTGCAACCTGTATTTACCACCACATGACGTCGTAAATTCGGAGGAACTAGATGATTTAATTGACCAACTCCCAGCTCCATTTCTGCTTCTAGGTGATTTTAATGGTCATAATACTCTGTGGGGTAGTGAAGATACGAATTCTCGCGGTCGTCAGATAGAGCAGTTCATATCTGACAATTGCCTCTGTCTGCTGAATACCGACGAGAAAACTTATTTTCACGAACCTACACGGACATTTCACTCTCTGGACTTAGCTATATGTTCTCCATCACTCCTGCCATTGCTGAATTTTGCAGTCGGAAATGACCTCTACAATAGTGATCATTTCCCTCTAATCGTGTCTCAGGCTGGAAGTAATAGTGTGCGTCACAAACCACCTAATTATGTGTACAGTCGAGCCGATTGGACACTTTTCACGCAATTGGCTGTGATCAGTGAGACAAGAGTTAAGACAGATATGATAGATGATGCCGTTAAATATATCACCGACACAATAATCAGAGCTGCGGATGTTGCTATCCCTAAAAATTCCATCATTCCACATAAACACAGGAAACCTTGGTGGAATGAAAAGTGTCAACTGTCCTATAAGAAACAAAGGAAGCAATGGAATATATTCCGAAGATACCCTACTACGGAGAATCTTGTTGCTTTTAAAAAAGCCAAAGCTGAAGCTCGAAGAGTTAGACGTCAGAGTCAAAGAGAATCTTGGATTCGCTACGTGTCGTCAATCAATTCATCGACAACAAGTCAACAATTATGGAGGAAAGTTAAAGCAGCCAATGGTATTTATCAGGATTATTCCATTCCTGTATTAAAAACCGGAGCTGCAATACACTCCTCAGCGGTAGATATTGCTAATGTCATCGGTGAAACCTTTGCTAGTGTTTCCAGCTCTGATTCGTATAATCCTACTTTTCTAAGGATTAAAAGAATCGCTGAGCGGTCACATCTAAGCTTTCATGATCGACATATTCTACCCTATAATTGTGATTTTGAATTGTCAGAATTGACGTCTGCTTTATCTAAAGCAAACGACACTAGCCCAGGACCAGATGGAATCTCGTATCAAATGCTCCGTCATTTAAATCATGATTCTTTATTAAACATACTTTCATTGTTTAATAGAATCTGGACTGAGCATGCTTATCCTACATCATGGAGAGAAGCGATAGTGATTCCAATATTGAAACCTGGCAAAGATTCAACTGACCCTCTGAGTTATCGTCCAATAGCTCTCACGAGTTGCTTGTGCAAAACCTTTGAACGTATGATCAATGCTAGACTCATTTACATCTTAGAGAAAAATAATTGCATACCTCTTCAACAAAGCGGATTTCGAAGTGGACGATCCACTATTGATAATATAGTGGATCTGGAATCCCAAATTCGAAATGCTTTCGTGAGGAGAAACCATCTTGTTGCAATTTTCTTCGATATTGAGAAAGCATACGATCGTACGTGGCGTTATGGCGTTCTCCGTAATATGCATAATCTTGGATTTAAGGGTAATCTTCCAATATTTATAAAGAATTTCCTAGCCACTAGGCTTTTTAAAGTACGTGTTGGAACTACAGTTTCCAATACCTTTACTCAAGCTGAGGGTGTCCCTCAAGGTAGCGTTTTAAGCGTAACCCTTTTTAACCTTTTCATCAATAACATACTTCAGCAGATACCATCTTCTATTCATAGTAATTTATATGTTGATGACTTACAAATTTCATATCAGGGTTCAAACATGAATATAATTGAGAGACAATTGCAAACAGCTGTAAATAAGTTAACTACTTGGTGTGAAAGGAATGGCCTTTGTATATCTCCTAGTAAAAGCTATTGTGTCCATTTCTGTAGGAAAACTGGTATCCATAATGATCCTGTGCTTCACATAAATAATAGACCCATTCCTGTAGTCAGTGAGATAAAATTCCTTGGCGTAATTTTTGACAAAAAGTTAACTTTCCTTCCGCATGTGTTACATCTGCGGAAGAAATGTGAGCGATTGCTCAACATCCTCAGAGTGCTTTCGAATACATCTTGGGGTGCAGATCGAACATCACTCTTAAGAATTTATCAGTCTGTAATTTTATCTCGAATTGACTACGGCTGTGTTGCTTATGGATCAGCTAGGCTCTCCATCTTACGCAGATTGGACACTGTTCACCATAGTGCTTTAAGGATATGCTGTGGAGCTTTTCGCACATCACCCGTCCAGAGTCTATATGTAATCTGCCAACAGTTGCCATTAGACCTGCGGCGGATGCAGCTGTCTCTTAATTATTATTCAAAAATAATGTTCTCACCTCATCATCCCTTGCGTTCCACGATTCCAAGTGCTGCTCTTAAGAGATTATATAATGCTAGACCATCAAGCATTCCACCTTTTCTCTGTCGTATTAAATCTATTATTTTGCTGTCTGACCTATGTGATGTCCGAATCGAGTCTACCGACCTTTACGCACATTCACCTTGGTATAATCCACACATTATTGTGCTAAATCCCTTTGGAAAAAATAAAAAATCAGACACAAATACTGCTATTCTTCAACAGCTTTATTCATTCCATCGCTGTCAGTATACTATGTACACTCCAGTATTTACGGATGGATCCAAATGTCCAGGATCAGTTGGCTGTGGAGTTTATCTTGATGATACCTCCTACAGTTATAGCCTTCACAAATCCTGCTCCATCTTCACTGCTGAGGCTACGGCTATATACCGAGCACTTCAGTTGTTAACAACTAAAAATGAACGTAAATTTTGTGTGTACACTGACAGTATGAGTGTATTAGAAGCTTTGAGGAATAACAACTATAATTGCCATCCAGTTGTGTCTAAGATATTCAAATTAATTGATACTCTTACTAATAAGGGATTTGAGATACTGTTTTGTTGGATACCAAGCCACATAGGAATAGATGACAATGAGAAAGCTGATGCTGCCGCTAAATCTGCAGCTACTTCCATTTTGCCTTCAATACCATCAATGGACATGAGAAAAGGATTCAAACATTTCATATATTCTCTTTGGCAAGAATCCTGGGACCTGCAAGTCAGCAACAAACTCCATTCCATATTTTCATACATCATTCCATTATCTGTTTTATCTCCACGAAGCGCAGACGTCAGACTGACTCGCCTACGAATTGGTCACACGCGTTTCACCCACAAGCATTTGATCTTGAGTGATCTCCAACCATGGTGTGAAAAGTGTGATGAACCATTTACAGTATATCACATTTTAATTGTATGCCCAGATTTTAACCATCAGCGTTTTAGATATTTTAATAGTAATATTTTAACATTAGAAGATCTGCTTGGGAACCACCCCATTGCAACCTATTTGCGTTTTTAAAAGACATAGGATTTATGAATTTTATCTGATTTAGAAATATTTTACTTAATATAAAATTTTTAATTTTATACATGTGTATATTGTATGTTTACAAACTTTTAATATACATTTTAACTATATTTCTATTTTATACCTTTAATATACATTTTAACTATATTTCTATTTTGTACTTTTAATGTACATTTTAACTATATTATTATTTTATATTTTTAATGGGTTTAAAAAACTGGTGTAAGCTATCTTGTGTTTGGCGCAGCTTGTCCTTATCTGGACCTTGCGCCATAAAAACCAACCAACCAACCAACCAACCTTGGCCTCTGCTTCAGGTAAACGGGAGGTGTGTTGTGGTCCTCAGCACATCAATCGGCTTTATGGATCAAGCGATCGGTACATCTACTGGGTGACTCGTTAAGGATGGAGGCCACTTCAGGGATGTACTGTGAGCGTATAGGACCTGGCTAGCACTGGTGCAGCTGGTCTGCATCCCCTTGTTGGACTCGGTGGTGGGTGGTGCCGTCAGGTCTTGAATTTTCCATGCTTACTATGGAAAAATTAATTTTCTCTGCTCTCCCACGGGAGCAAACTTTGTCTGTATTAGAAGCAAAATTTTATATTGTTAAACGGAAAGAGGGTACATTTGATAATGTATCCCCTTTCCTAATCCAAAAGGCAATATCTGGCAATATCGGTGAAGTAAAGAGCATCCGGAAACTTCGTTCTGGAGACCTAATGGTAGAAATTGCTTCAGAAGCTCAAGCTACCCTGATAAGCAGCATGAACATGCTTGCTAACCTTGAGGTGTCCGTCCAACCTCATATTAATCTTAACTTTTCACGTGGTGTGGTATCCGCCAAGGATTTATTAAATACGCCTGCGGACGAGATCTTAGAAAATCTCAAAGATCAAAAGGTCTGCGCTGTAAAACGCATCACTGTCAGACGGGATGGACAAGTCATCAATACTAAACATCTCGTACTGACATTTGCGACGCCAGACCTACCGCAGCATATTAAAGCTGCGTACATGCATCTATCCGTCAGGCCATTTATTCCAAATCCTTTGCGTTGTTTCCAGTGCCAGAGATTTGGTCACTCTAAAGCGGCTTGCAGGGGCAAACTGACTTGCGCCCGCTGCGCAGCAGTTGGCCACGACAGCTCGTCATGTACTGCAAAGGAGAGGTGTGTAAACTGTAAAGGTGACCACCCCTCCTACGCTAGAAGTTGTCCTACCTGGATACTGGAAAAGGAGATCACAACCACTAAAGTTAAGAATAATTGTTCTTATCCCGAGGCAAGACGTGCTGTTACAGCACAAATATTAGAAAACTAGAATATGTAGGGAAATAATTATAAAAATTTATCTAGTGCAATGTTTATATCAAAATATGGCAATTTTAGATGTCCGCCATTGTTATTAAAAAAGATATAAATGTCTATAAAATGAGAAATTATGGACCGATTTTTATAATTTTTGCGGCGGAGAGAAGGAAATTTGGATAGCTTTAAATTGAGAGTGGTTTTATAAACGTGGGTTAAATAGAAAAAATTAAAAAAATTCCTAAAGTTTAAACATTTTGTAAAAAATTTGAAAGTGAGAAAATATAAGTTTATTGCACAGAGATTAAATAATTTTTTGATTCAAAAACTATGGCGGAGCAAAATTTAGATATATATTGAGGGAGGGAGAGTGGTTTTAAGAATATTTAATTAATACAAAAAATTAGAAAAAATCTTGAAAATTGTATACATATGGAAAAATTGATAAAATTTTATTTTGATGCTTTCTAATTAATAATTAAGATATTAAAATGATTTAAAATGTATGGCGGAGAGTAGTTTAGGTATATTTTGAATGATTTAGAGTGGTTTTAAGATATATTAATACATAGAAAAAATTAGAAAATTTTTTGAAAAATTATATCACTAAATTATTAATGTATATTATTGCCGCAAACATGAATTTCAAATTTGACCTACCCAGGTTTCTGGAGCTGTTAGAATATTGAAGTAGGATGAAATCACCTCTTAATAGATGTTTTTGAAGAAAAATTTCCACAATTTAGAGCCTGGAGAGGTTTTTAAAGAGTTTTTCGGTAATAAAGTTTGCCCTAACAGGCAGCTTCCATAGGCTTGACCTTGCTTGACCTTGGATGTTAATTTGTTAATAACTTTTGTAATTTTGGATGAAAGTAGACAAACGATACACCAAATTAAACCTGGAACATTCGCAAACAAGAAAAATATAACTTTTTAAGGTTAACGATGAGAAATTTAAATTTAATAGCCAAAAAACAGGAGCGTTGAAAAACACGTCTTATTACTATGAAGGCGGTTACGGTTCTGTTGCTCTAGACAGAAATAACGATGCTATGGGATCCCGGTCTGTACCTGAGGTTAACGGGTGATATCCCACAGACATCATGAGAACCGAAACCCGACACAGGGAAACATGAACTATCACTTCATCGGCCCCGCAGCCCGACATTTGAACATTATTGAAGATAACAAGAACAGACAATAATATTACATGGTGGGGCACTAAGGCCTTGCAGGCTCCTATTCAATAGGGCTTGCATTACAGATCTTAGGATTAAATAATGAGAAAAGAAAAAGAAAAACAATAAAACAATAAAATAAGGTACTAAGGTAATAAGCATTAACACAGTTGGGTAAACCTGACAATAAATAAAGATTTTAACTAGGTGAGGCACTGAGGCCTTGTTAGCTCCTACGCAGTAGGGCACTACAGTACAGAACTAATGTTATAAAATTTTTATGAGTTCTTAATAATTGAAAGATAAAAGATGTTTCAAGTAAATAATAACTAAAATTGTTAAAATAATTAAAAGTTTAGTTTGTAGACAATACTAATACAGTACTTTGAATGTGGAGCTTGAGTGAGAAATAAATGTGGAAAAAGATGAGCAGTCAATAGGCGTTGAACGGCAAGGATGTAGTTTTAATAGATGTTATTGATGATGAAGTTCAGAAGTGATTCCGCAGATAGAGTTGTTGAGGTAGTGGAGCACTGATGAAGTTGTAACAAATGCTGAATTGAGAATGTCAGGCTGCTAGGTTGCTTTAGTTGTCTGAATCCGATGTGCTTTCGTCTGAAGGAGATGATCGTTTGATTGGATCTCGACAAATGTCCAGGTCTTTGGAAATAAGGAAAGACATGATTGAGTTGATTTTTGAACGGAGAAAAGGTTTTGATATGCAGTAATGTAGAAAAGATGAATCTGTTTGAATATTTGCTTTTTTGATATGATGAGGTTTAGTAAGTGGGCAGTTTAGAAGGTAATGAAGAGGATAACCTTCGAGTCCACAGAAGCAGATGTTAGATGAGGCTTTTTTAATTTTATGATAATATACAGGAAAAGGGCCATGATTGGTAATTAAATAATTGATGAAAGGATTCGATGAGAGAAATAAAGTTGAGATTTTTGGGTAAAGAAGGTAAGTTGAACGACCAGTGGTATCGCTGTTCCATTGATCTTGCCATTCTTTGAGAATGTAAACAGTTAATTGATGAACAAGGAAGGATTTAGGATGAGGGATGTTGATTTTGGAAATGTCATTGGCGGTGGCTGCTTCTTTGGCTGCCTGATCGGCAAGTTCGTTACCTAATACACCTGAGTGCCCTTTAATCCAACAGAGTTGGATTTTCTTGTTAAGTTCTAGTAATTGGAGAAGAGATTGAACATTTTGAATTAGAGAGGATTTATGAAGAGGGTTGTTGAGGGCTTGGAGAACTGACATGCTATCTGACCAGATGGTTATTAAATCCAAAGATGAAGAAGAGATGTATTGTAGAGCTTGATAAATGGCTATGGATTCAGCTTGAAAAATACTGTTATAATTATTAAGTTTAAATTTCTTTGTGTTAATTATGTTGGAATTTTCAAAATAAACGAATGCTGCCCTGTTGAGTTGTCTTCTAATTTAGAGCCGTCCGTGTAGAAATTGGAGGAGGTAGAAACTTTTTGTGAAGAGGATGGAATATTGATTGTAGACTTGGGGAGATTATACGTAGAAATACCTTTATTGTAGTCAGAAGGATGACGAAGATCTTTATGAATTGGATGTTCAAAGTCTTTGGAGCAGAAGGTGAGAGAATTGTAGGAGTAATCTTGATGGAGGAGAATTACTTTATGGATAATAGCTTCTTTTAGTGCCATTAAATGAAGAGGAATAGTACCTGCTAGGATATTCAGAGCAGAAGAGGAGGTAGTTCGGAAAGATCTTGTAATTAATAGATTAAAGTGCCTTTGAATACTATCCAGTTGTTTTGTTTCCTTACTGTAAGGGGAAGAAGCCAAATTGCTGATCCATAGAGGAGGATTCTTTCAACTATTGTTTTATAGATATTTTTGAGTATAGAACCTCTCAGACCCCAGTCTCTACCAGCCATAGCTCTCAGTCGTTGGGCTATTGGAATGACTTTCTTCTTTTGCTGCCTAATGTGTTCTAAGAAAGAGAGTTTCTTGTCGAAATAAATACCAAGGTATTTAATTTGATTTTTATGTTTAAGACTAGAGCCGTTTAGGACTATTTTGGGGTTGGAGAATAATGATTTGTTCTTATGTCCGAAAATTAAGATAGAAGTTTTAGAAGTTGAGATTGTTAATTTAAGAGAATTACAAATTCTCGAGACTAATTCCAAGGAGCTATTACAATTCAATTTTAGTTGGTCTTTAGTTGGGGCATTAATTAACAATAATGTGTCATCTGCGAAGGCCAAAACTTCAGTGTGTGCCAGCCAATCTGCTGTTAACATGGAATTAAAATAAACGTTCCATAGAGTTGGTCCTCCTACGGAACCTTGAGGACATCCTCTTGTCTGTGGTTTATGAACAGACCCTCCATCGTGAATGGAGATTAGTTGTCTTTCAGAGAGGAAGCTGATAAGAATTTTAATGATGTTAGACGGAGCTTTAATGTCAGTAAGAAGAATGTGACGTAGATGCGGGTACCATACTGAATCAAAGGCTTGCTGGATGTCTAGTGCAATCATGGCTGTATAGAGTCCTCGTTCTTTATTTGATTCAATTATAGATTTGGCTCTTGAGAGAGCATGTTCTGTAGAGCTATTCGCTCTAAAGCCAAATTGATTAGGATGGAGAAAATCACTTTTATGTAAATAATGTTTAAAACGATTTAGAATCAGGCGCTCTAGAATTTTGCCAATGGCAGGTAGTAGGCAGATTGGTCTATATGAAGAAGGATTTGCTGGATTTTTCTCCTTTTTTAAAAAGAAAACCACTTGACCAATTTTGAAAAGTTTTGGAAAATAATTAAGAGTAAGACAGGTATTGTAGAATTTTAAGAGGGCTTTAGGGTTGGCTTTGAAGATTAATTTTGCTATTGCATTATCTATTCCATCGACTCCTGGAGCACGAGCCCCTCAGGGGGTTTACCTTCTTTAGGTAAACACGGGTGTCACAATCCCGAGGTACCCTAGTGATCTTTCCTCTTCTTTATTTTCTTCTC
This sequence comes from Latrodectus elegans, assembly GCA_030067965.1. Classification (NCBI taxonomy): domain Eukaryota; kingdom Metazoa; phylum Arthropoda; class Arachnida; order Araneae; family Theridiidae; genus Latrodectus; species Latrodectus elegans. The sequence continues at coordinate 42,450 of JAHZMJ010000141.1, read as the reverse complement.
TCCTCTACTCTTCTGCTTTTTCTTCCTTTTCTCCCTCGTTGTGGTTGCCTCGAAAGAGGTTGAGGGCTCCCCTTGAGTAGCTTTCGCCGCTCTGTTGCTATTAGCTACTCTTGAGGACTAAATCACCCACGTGTTTGCCGTGCGTGGAGACCCGTGTCCCTGGAAAGGAGGGTCCTGGTAATTGAGGCCCCCAGAGACCAACACATTACTTTGGCCTCTGCTTCAGGTAAACGGGAGGTGTGTTGTGGTCCTCAGCACATCAATCGGCTTTATGGATCAAGCGATCGGTACATCTACTGGGTGACTCGTTAAGGATGGAGGCCACTTCAGGGATGTACTGTGAGCGTATAGGACCTGGCTAGCACTGGTGCAGCTGGTCTGCATCCCCTTGTTGGACTCGGTGGTGGGTGGTGCCGTCAGGTCTTGAATTTTCCATGCTTACTATGGAAAAATTAATTTTCTCTGCTCTCCCACGGGAGCAAACTTTGTCTGTATTAGAAGCAAAATTTTATATTGTTAAACGGAAAGAGGGTACATTTGATAATGTATCCCCTTTCCTAATCCAAAAGGCAATATCTGGCAATATCGGTGAAGTAAAGAGCATCCGGAAACTTCGTTCTGGAGACCTAATGGTAGAAATTGCTTCAGAAGCTCAAGCTACCCTGATAAGCAGCATGAACATGCTTGCTAACCTTGAGGTGTCCGTCCAACCTCATATTAATCTTAACTTTTCACGTGGTGTGGTATCCGCCAAGGATTTATTAAATACGCCTGCGGACGAGATCTTAGAAAATCTCAAAGATCAAAAGGTCTGCGCTGTAAAACGCATCACTGTCAGACGGGATGGACAAGTCATCAATACTAAACATCTCGTACTGACATTTGCGACGCCAGACCTACCGCAGCATATTAAAGCTGCGTACATGCATTTATCCGTCAGGCCATTTATTCCAAATCCTTTGCGTTGTTTCCAGTGCCAGAGATTTGGTCACTCTAAAGCGGCTTGCAGGGGCAAACTGACTTGCGCCCGCTGCGCAGCAGTTGGCCACGACAGCTCGTCATGTACTGCAAAGGAGAGGTGTGTAAACTGTAAAGGTGACCACCCATCCTACGCTAGAAGTTGTCCTACCTGGATACTGGAAAAGGAGATCACTACCACTAAAGTTAAGAATATATGCTCGTATCCCGAGGCGAGACGTGCTGTTTCAGCTCGTACACCTCAAGCAGGAGTTAGCTACGCAACTGTAGCCGCCAAAGTCACCAGAACGGCTAGTACTCAAACAGATGCTCTGTCACTTCCATTAGTTAAATTACCCCATAATTATGAGAAAAAGCCAAAATCAACATCCACAACTACTCTACGTAGAAAAGCTTCTACAGCTAGATCTAAAGCCCTAAAGGCTTTAAAACTGAAATCTGCAAAGGAGGGCAACCCTAGACCCTCCATATCCACCCGTAAAGCCTTATCCCTGGAAGCTGACGCTGTATATCTACATCCCTCTGAGGAAGATCTCTCTTTGGAGGAGATGTCAGATGGCATGCCTTCCGGCTCCGGGAAAGGAGCTTTTCAAATTCAACAATAACTTCCTTAGTTTCTTGGAACTGCCATGGTTTGCGTTCTCATCATGATGACATCAAGTCTATAATTTCAGCATACAACCCCGCATGCATTGCCCTTCAGGAGACATTCCTGAAGTCGAGCAATAACTTTGGAATGCGAGGGTTTACATGCTCTAGAAGACTGTGGTGATGATGGTGCAGTGCCTGGAGGTGTTTGTATATTAACATCTAATGCTTACCCCAGCACTGCCCATCCATTAAATACTACTCTACAGGCAGTTGCTGTAAGAATTTATACTACATGCTTATTAACTGTCTGTAGTTTATATCTACCACCACATGATGTCATCTGCCAAGAGGAACTCGATGCATTAATAGATCAGCTGCCAACACCATTTCTACTGTTGGGTGACTTTAACGGCCATAGTTCTTTGTGGGGAAATGATGATACTAATTCTCGCGGTCGGCAGATAGAGCGTTTTATTTCAGACAACAGTCTCTGTCTGCTTAATACCGACGAGAAGACATATTTCCATGTACCCACGAGAACATTTCATTCTCTCGATCTTGCCATTTGTTCTCCATCTCTTCTGCCATTGTTAAATCTAAATGTAGGAAATGATCTGCATAATAGCGATCATTTTCCTCTCGTCATCTCCCAGACTGGAGGTAGTAGAGTAGAACAACGTCTACCTACTTACGTGTACAGTCGGGCAGATTGGACATTATTTGCGCAATTGGCAGTCGTTGATGATGAAATGGTTTTGATCGAAGATATTGATATTGCTGTTTATAAAGTCACTGAAACAATTAAGAATGCAGCTGATGCATCAATACCTAAAAGTTCCTCTATACCACACAGGCATTGCAAACCTTGGTGGAACAAAGAATGCCAAGAGACATATAAAAAACAGAGGAAGTTATGGGGGCTATTCAGAAGATACCCCACAACGGAGAATCTTATCGCCTTTAAGAGAGCAAAAGCATTAGCTCGCAGAGCTCGTCGTCGAAGTCAGAAGGCATCTTGGTCTCGCTATGTGTCATCAATAACTTCTTCCACATCCAGTAAACAGTTGTGGAGAAGAGTAAAAGCAGCCAATGGAATCTATAGGGAATCTTCTATTCCTATATTAAAATCCGGAGCTGCTGTGTGTTCTTCTCCTAAGGACATCGCTAACGTTCTTGGTGAAACCTTTGCTAGTGTCTCAAGCAACGACTCTTATAGTCCTTCGTTCTTAAGGACTAAGAGTCGCGCTGAGCGAATACAAATTCGTTTCAACCATGGACAAGCTTTTCCGTACAACTGTAAATTTCGGATGTTGGAATTGAAAAAAGCATTACAGCAGGCCAATGATACTAGCCCAGGACCTGATGGAATCAGCTATCAAATGCTTCGCCATTTAAGTCCAGGCTCACTGTTGAACATGCTGTTTTTGTTTAACAGGATCTGGACTGAAAATAAATTCCCATTATTTTGGAGCGAAGCAATAGTGATTCCGATCCTTAAGGCTGGTAAAGATCCTTCTGTTCCTTCACATTATCGACCAATAGCTCTGACGAGTTGCTTATGTAAGACTCTCGAACGTATGGTCAACGCCCGTCTCGTATATGTCTTAGAAAAAAAATAAATGTATACATATCAATCAGAGTGTCTTCCGTAAAGGAAGATCCACTCTAGATAATATTACTCATTTGGAAACGCAGATCCGCAATACTTTTGTGCGGAGGAATCATCTCGTTTCCATTTTCTTTGACATAGAGAAGGCTTACGACCGTACGTGGCGTTATGGAATTCTCCGTAGGATGTATGATTTTGGCTTTAGGGGTAATTTGCCGATATTTATACAAAACTTTTTACGCTCCCGTGGTTTTAAAATTCGTATTGGTACGTTTTTGTCCAATACTTTTAACCAACCTGAAGGTGTTCCTCAGGGAAGTATTTTAAGTGTCACCCTTTTTAATCTTCATATAAATAGCATTCTTCATCAACTTTTACCTTCTGTTCATGGTACTTTGTACGTTGATGACCTGCAAATATCGTGTGAAGGGTCTAACATGAATTTAATTGAGAGACAATTACAAACATCTGTTAATAAAATTGCTGCATGGTGTGCTGAGAATGGCCATACATTATCTCCTAGCAAGAGCAAATGTGTCCATTTCTGCAGGAAGACTAGTCTCCACAATGATCCCGTAATTCGTATAAACAACACACCTATACCTGTGGTCAGTGAGGTACAATTCCTCGGAGTGATATTTGACCGTAAATTAACCTTTCTTCCGCATGTTCTACATTTGCGGAAGAAGTGTGAGCGATCACTCAATATCCTCAAGGTGCTTTCAAATACATCTTGGGGTGCTGATCGCACGTCACTCCTCCGAGTTTACCAATCATTAATTTTATCCCGCATAGACTATGGTTGTGTTGTTTACGGATCCGCTAGGTCTTCTGTTTTGCGCCGACTAGACACTGTCCATCATTCTGCTCTGAGATTATGTTCAGGCGCATTCCGCACATCACCCGTTCAGAGTCTGTATGCAATATGCCAACAATTGCCATTAGACCTGAGACGAATGCAGCAGTCTCTCAATTATTATGCTAAAATCAAGTCGACACCTAATCATCCGATATGTTCCATGGTTCCAAATACCTCTCTCATGAGATTATACGATGCTCGTCCAATGAGCATCCCACCGTTTCTAACACGAGCCAAATCACATCTGTGGCTCACAGACCTATGTGATGTTCGGATAGAGTCTGTTGATCCATTTACTCATCCGCCTTGGTATGACCCAACAAACACTTTCATCAATACCTTTGCTCTCTACAGAAAATCGGACACAACACCTATTGTTTTTCATCAGCTATACTATTCTCATCGCTGTCAGTACAAATCCTATAAACCTGTATTCACAGATAGTTCCAAAAATGCAGGACATGTGGGCTGTGGAATTTTTATTAACAATACAGCTTTTAGTTACAGCCTACATCCATCCTGCTCCATCTTTACTGCTGAAGCAACAGCAATTTACTACGCGCTTCAGCATGTGAATACAGATGATTATAAAAATATTGTATATACACTGACAGCATGAGTATTATTGAAGCTTTGAAGAACAATAGTGTTACATGTCATCCAGTTGTGTCGAGAATTTTCAGAGCATTGGATTCCCTTGCTGGCAAGGGATACAAAATAATATTTTGTTGGATACCAAGTCACGTAGGTCTTGATGGAAACGAGAGAGCGGATGCAGCTGCAAAGGCTGCTGAAGATCCAGTTTTACCATTTATTCCGCTCTCAGATGTGAGAAAGGGTATTAAAAGGTTTATTTATTCCCTTTGGGATGAATCATGGAACTTGCAGGTCGGAAACAAACTCCGTACTATTTTCTCATCACTCACCTCATTATCTGTTTTACCGTTACGAAGTGCAGATGTTAGATTGACTCGACTTCGTATCGGACACACACGTTTCACACACAGACATTTGTTTCTAAGTGAACTAAAACCATGGTGTGAAACGTGTGATGAACCACTCACTGTACATCATATTTTAATTGCATGTCCATATTTTAACCAATATCGTTTACTCTTTTTTAAATGTGATATTTTAAATTTGTGTGATTTGCTTGGGGAACCACCCCACAGTAACCTATTTGCCTTTTTGAGGGGAATAGGTTTTTTACATCATATTTAATTGATATATACTTTTGAATTTTTCCTTTTATATTTTTAATTGGATTTTAATGTAAACGTATACATTTATTTTTGTGTTTTAAAGTTTTAATGTTGCTTAGGTTTTAAAAATAATGGTGAAAAATGATACATAAATAAATAAAATAAAATATCCTTTTCAAAACCCTCTTCTTGGCGCAGCATGTCCATTTTTGGATTTTGCGCCATAAAACCCAACCAACCAACCAACCGTGTCCCTGGAAAGGAGGATCCTGGTAATTGAGGCCTCCTGAGACCAACACATTGCTTTATCCTCTGCTTCAGGTAAACGGGAGGTGTGTTGTGGTCCTCAGCACATCAATCGGCTTTATGGATCAAGCGATCGGTACATCTACTGGGTGACTCGTTAAGGGTGGAGTCCACTTCAGGGATGTACTGTGAGCGTATAGGACCTGGCTAGCACTGGTGCAGCTGGACTGCATCCCCTTGTTGGACTCGGTGGTGGGTGGTGCGGTCAGGTCCCGAAATTTTATAATCATATAATGGAGATTAAAAATATAACTTTTCTCCCGCGGGAGCAACAACTTGAAAATCTTAAACCGAAATTTTTGTAATTAAGAGGAAGGAGGAAATTTCACAACTGTGTCTCCTTCCTTATTTCAAAAGGAATATCGGCAATTGTTGGGGAAGTCAGAAAAGTTCAAAAGATGCGCTCGGGTGACTTGCTTGTAGAGGCTGCATCCGACTCTCAAGCAGCCATTCTGGCAAGTATGAAATCGTTGGCAAACTTGGAAGTGACTGTTTCGCCTCACGGAAACCTTAATTTCTCTTGTGGTGTTATCTCTGCAAGGGATTTATTATACTCGCCGACGGAAGAGATTCTGGATAATTTACAGAATCAGAAGGTCTGTGGCGTAAGACGCATCACAGTCAGACGAGATGGCAAAGTAATTGATACTAAGCACCTTGTTCTGACTTTTGCGACGCCAGACCTTCCGCAGTACGTAAAAGCTGCGTATATGAATTTACCCGTCAGGCCTTATATACCAAATCCCTTGCGATGTTTCCAATGTCAACGATTTGGACACTCGAGAAACGCCTGCAGAGGCAAACTCACCTGTGCTCGTTGTGCGGTGATTGGCCACGATAGCTCGAACTGCACGGCAAAGGAGGCATGTGTCAACTGTCATGGTGATCATCCCTCCTATTCTCGAAGTTGTCCTCAGTATGTACTGGAAAAAGAGATCGCCACAATTAAGGTTAACAACAAGTGTTCCTATCCTGAGGCAAGACGACTAGTCACTTCACGTACTCCACAACCAGGAGTCAGTTATGCCACTGCTGCCAGAAAAGTCTTTAAATCGAGCAGCACCCAAACTGAATCTGTTTCTATTTCCCCAGTGAGATTACCCCAATCATCTGAAAAGCCAAAGTTTAAAAAAACTCCTACGTTTTCTAGAAAAGCTCCTTTTGCAAAATCAAAAGCGGAGAAAGCTTTGAAATTAAAAAAAGCAAAAACGACTTCGATTTCCACCCGTAACGCTTTCTCTTGCCTGGAGACTGACGCGGTTTCTCTATTTCCCTCGGACGATGATGGATCGTTCGAGGATATGACAGAAGACCCGCCTTCCAGCTCCAGTAAAGGAGCTTTTCAATTTAAAAAATAACTTCCTTTATTTCTTGGAACTGCCATGGTTTGCGTTCACATCTTGATGACATCAAGTCTCTAATTACAGATCATAATCCCGCATGTTTTTCACTTCAGGAAACATTCCTGAAGTCTAACAATAACTTTTCCATGCGAGGATTTAACTGTATTAGGAAAGACTGTGGTGATAATGGCACAGTGTCTGGAGGTGTTTGTATATTAACATCTAATACTTATCCCAGCACTGTCCATCAGTTGAATACTACTCTACAGGCTGTTGCTGTAAGAATTCATACTTCATGCTTATTAACAGTCTGTAGTTTATATTTACCACCACACGATGTCATACGCCAAGAGGAACTCGATGCTTTAATAGATCAGCTGCCAACACCATTTCTGCTACTCGGTGACTTTAACGGACATAATTCTTTGTGGGGAAGTGATGATATTAATTCTCGCGGTCGGCAGATAGAACAGTTTATTTCTGATAACTGTCTCTGTCTGCTTAATACCGACGAGAAAACATATTTCCATATACCCACAAGAACGTTTCATTCCCTCGATTTAGCCATCTGTTCTCCATCTCTTTTGCCATTGTTAAATCTAACAGTAGGAAATGATCTGCATAATAGCGATCATATTCCTCTCGTCATCTCCCAGACTGGAGGTAGTAGTGTAGTACAACGTCTACCTACTTACGTGTACAGTCGGGCAGATTGGACGTTATTTACACAATTGGCAGTTGTTGATTATGAAATGGTTTCAGTCGAGGATATTAATGAAGCCGTATCAAAAGTCACCGAAACAATTAAGAATGCAGCTGATACTTCAATTCCTAAGAGTTCCCCTACACTACAAAGGCGTAGCAAGCCTTGGTGGAATAAGGATTGCCAAGAAACATATAAAAAACAAAGGAAGTTATGGGGGTTATTTAGGAGATACCCCACAACGGAGAATCTTATCGCCTTTAAGAGAGCTAAAGCATTAGCTCGTAGAGCTCGTCGTCGAAGTCAGAAGGAATCTTGGTGTCATTATATATCTTCAATTACATCATCCACATCCAGTAAACAGTTGTGGAGAAAAGTGAAAGCAGCCAGTGGGATTTATAAGGATTTTTCAATTCCTATTTTAAAAACCGGAGCTGCTGTATACTCTTCTCCCGAAGACATTGCTAATATCCTTGGTGAAACTTTTGCTAGCGTCTCAAGCAACGACTCTTATAGTCCTTCGTTCTTAAGGACTAAGAGTCGTGCTGAGCGAACACCAATTCGTTTTAACCATGGTGAAGCCTTGCCTTATAACTGTGAGTTTCGGATGTTGGAATTGAAGAGAGCATTAAAGCAGACCCATGATACCAGTCCAGGACCAGACGGAATCAGCTATCAAATGCTTCGAAATTTAAACCCAGACTCCCTATTGAACATATTACTTTTGTTTAATAGGATCTGGAATGAAAAGAAATTTCCATTAGCTTGGAATGAAGCGATAGTGATTCCGATCCTTAAGGCTGGTAAAGATCCTTCCGATCCTTCACATTATCGACCAATAGCTCTGACGAGTTGCTTGTGTAAGACTCTCGAACGTATGGTCAACGCCCGTCTCGTATATGTCTTAGAAAAAAATAAATGTATACATATTAATCAGAGTGGCTTCCGAAAAGGGAGATCCACTCTTGATAATATCACATATTTGGAGACCCAAATCCGCAATGCTTTTGTGCGGAGGAACCATCTGGTCTCCATTTTCTTTGACATCGAGAAAGCATACGACCGTACCTGGCGATATGGAATTCTCCGTTCACTATATGATTTTGGCTTTAGGGTAATCTACCGATATTCCTACAAATTTTTTAAGCTCCCGTGTTTTTAAAGTCCGTATTGGAACTGTATTTTCCAATACTTTTACTCAAGCCGAGGGTGTTCCCCAAGGCTCTATTTTAAGTGTCACTGTTTTTAGTGTTTTCATCAGTAACATTTTACATCAATTACCATCATCAATAAATGGTACACTCTATGTTGACGACCTGCAAATATCATGTCAGGGGACTAATATGCGATTAATTGAGAGACAACTGCAAACAGCTGTGAACAAGCTTGCAGCATGGTGTGCTGAGAATGGCCATACTCTATCTCCTAGCAAGAGTAAATGTGTCCACTTCTGTAGAAAGACTAGCCTGCATAATGATCCTATTATTTGCATCAACAGCACTCCAATACAAGTAGTCAATGAAATAAAATTTCTGGGTATTATCTTTGACCGAAAATTAACCTTTCTACCGCATATTTTATATTTGCGGAAGAAGTGTGAGCGATCGCTTAATATCCTCAAGGTGTTGTCAAATACATCTTGGGGTGCAGATCGCACATCACTTCTTCGAGTTTATCAGTCATTGATTCTATCCCGCATTGACTACGGATGTGTTGTTTATGGATCGGCTAGATCTTCCGTTTTACGAAGACTGGACACAATTCATCACTCTGCTTTGAGGATATGCTCTGGGGCATTCCGCACATCACCCGTCCAGAGTCTATACGTGATATGTAATCAACTACCGTTAGACCTGAGACGAATGCATCAGTCTCTCAATTATTACGCTAAAATCATGTCGACCCCTGATCATCCAGTACGTTCCATGGTTCCTAATGCCTTTCATAAAAGACTATATGATGCTCGTCCAATGAGCATCCCACCTTTTCTCACACGAGCCAAATCAAATCTGTGGCTCACAGACCTATGTGATGTGCAAATTGAAACAAACGATCATTTTCTTCATCCGCCTTGGTATGATCCAACAATTAACTTTAATAACTCTTTTGCTCAGTTTTCAAAATCAGACACAACACCTATTGTTTTTCAAGCGCTTTTTTCCAACCATCGCTGTCAGTATCAATCATACATACCTGTATTCACAGATGGTTCAAAAACAGCAGGACATGTGGGCTGTGGAGTTTTTATTTACAATACTGCTTTCAGTTACAGTCTGCATTCGTCCTGCTCCATCTTTACTGCTGAAGCCACAGCTATCTATTATGCGCTTCAGCATGTGAATACAGATTGTCATCGTCAATTTTGTATATATACTGACAGCATGAGTGTATTGGAAGCATTGAGAAACAATAGTTTTACTTGCCATCCGTTTGTGTCAAAAATTTACAGAGCATTAGACTCCCTTGCTGGCAAGGGATATGATATTATATTTTGTTGGATACCAAGTCACGTAGGTCTTGATGGAAATGAGAGAGCGGATGCAGCTGCAAAGGCTGCATTAGATCCAGTTTCACTATCGATTCCGCTCTCTGATGTGAGAAAGGGTATAAAAAGCTTTATACATGGTCTTTGGCAAGAATTGTGGAACATGCAGGTCGGCAACAAGTTACATACCATTTTCTCATCCCTCATATCATTATCAATTTTACCTTTACGAAGTGCTGATGTTAGATTGACTCGCCTTCGTATTGGACACACACGTTTCACACACAGACATTTATTTTTAAGTGAACTTAATCCATGGTGTGAAGCGTGTGATGAACTCATTACTGTTTATCATATTTTAATCTCATGTCCTAATTTTAACGACTACCGTTTTATATTTTTCAAAACAAACCTTTTAACTATGTTTGATTTGGTGGGAGAATACCCATAGAAATCTATTTGCTTATTTGAAAGCAATAGGTTTTTCTAATTTTATTTAATTTTTATTTATACATTTTAAAATTTTATATATATACATTTCATTTTCTACCATTATATATGGATTTTAAGATTATATATACACTGGTTTTTGTTTTTTAAAATTTTAATGTTGCTTGGGTTTTCAAAAAAAGAAACATATATATATATATAATAAATAAAAAAAAAGAAAATAAGTAGATGAGAAAATATATATGTATGTGTTTTTCTGAAACCTTATCCTTGGCGCAGCATGTCCATATTTGGACCTTGCGCCATAAAACCAACCAACCAACCAATCTTCTTGGCGCAGCATGTCCATTTTTGGATTTTGCGCCATAAAACCCAACCAACCAACCAACCGTGTCCCTGGAAAGGAGGATCCTGGTAATTGAGGCCTCCTGAGACCAACACATTGCTTTGGCCTCTGCTTCAGGTAAACGGGAGGTGTGTTGTGGTCCTCAGCACATCAATCGGCTTTATGGATCAAGCGATCGGTACATCTACTGGGTGACTCGTTAAGGGTGGAGTCCACTTCAGGGATGTACCGTGAGCGTATAGGGACTGACTAGCACTGGTACAGTTAACATGTATCCCCTTGTAGGGCTCCGTGGTGGGTGGTGCCGTCTAGTCCCTGAATATTATTTTCACTTTAATGAATAAATCTACTTTCTCCTCACTCCCTCGGGAGCAACAAATGCCAATGTGTGAAGCTAAGTTCTTCATTATTAAAAGAAATGGAGGTTCATTTGAATATGTTTCTCCCTTTCTGATTGTCCCCTCAGGGGGTTTACCTTCTTTAGGTAAACACGGGTGTCACAATCCCGAGGTACCCTAGTGATCTTTCCTCTTCTTTATTTTCTTCTCTCCTCTACTCTTCTGCTTTTCTTCCGCTCCAGTAAAGGAGCTTTTAAAACCAAACAATAACTTCCTTTGTATCTTGGAACTGCCATGGTTTGCGATCACATCTTGATGACATCAAGTCTCTAGTGTCAGATTACAACCCTGCATGTATAGCACTTCAGGAGACATTCCTGAAGTCTTCCAACATCATTTCTATGCGAGGGTTTAAATGCTTTAGAAGAGACCGTGGTGATGATGGTACAGCATCTGGAGGTGTATGTATATTAACATCGAATACTTTCCCCAGCGCTGTCCATCAATTGAATACTACTCTACAGGCTGTTGCTGTAAGAATTCATACTTCATGCTTAGTAACAGTCTGTAGTTTATATTTACCACCACACGATGCCATCCGCCAAGAGGAACTCGATGAATTAGTTGATCAGCTGCCGCCACCATTCCTATTATTAGGTGATTTCAACGGTCATAATACCTTGTGGGGAAGTGATGATGCGAATTCTCGCGGTCGGCAGATAGAGCGTTTTATTTCAGACAACAGTCTCTGTCTGCTTAATACCGACGAGAAGACATATTTTCACGTACCCACAAGAACATTTCATTCCCTCGATCTTGCTATTTGTTCACCATCAATGCTGCCATTGCTAAATTTAAATGTAGGGAATGATCTGCACAATAGCGATCATTTTCCTCTCGTCATCTCCCAGACTGGAGGTAGTAGTGTAGTACAACGTCTACCTACTTACGTGTACAGTCGGGCAGATTGGACGTCATTTTCACAATTGGCAGTTATTGATAATGAAATGGTTTTGATCGAGAATATTGATGAAGCCGTAAGAGAAGTCACTAAAACAATTATAAATGCAGCTGATGTAACAATACCCAAAAGTTCCTCTATACCAAAACGGCGTTGCAAACCTTGGTGGAATAAAGAATGCCAAGAAACTTATAGAAAACAAAGGAAGTTATGGGGTTATTTAGAGATACCCCACAACGGAGAATCTATTAGCATTTAAGAGAGCAAAAGCACTAGCTCGCAGAGCTCGTCGTCGGAGTCAGAAGGAATCCTGGTCTCGCTATGTATCTTCAATTACATCTGCCACATCTAGTAAACAGTTGTGGAGAAAAGTGAAAGCAGCCAATGGGATTTATAAGGATTTTTCAATTCCTATTTTAAAAACCGGAGCTGCTGTATACTCTTCTCCCGAAGACATTGCTAATATCCTTGGTGAAACTTTTGCTAGCGTCTCAAGCAACGACTCTTATAGTCCTTCCTTCTTAAGGACTAAGAGTCGTGCTGAGCGAACACCAATTCGTTTTAACCATGGTGAAGCCTTGCCTTACAACTGTGAGTTTCGGATGTTGGAATTGAAGAGAGCATTAAAGCAGACCCATGATACCAGTCCAGGACCAGACGGAATCAGCTATCAAATGCTTCGAAATTTAAATCCAGACTCCCTATTGAACATATTACTTTTGTTTAATAGGATCTGGAATGAAAAGAAATTTCCATTAGCTTGGAATGAAGCGATAGTGATTCCGGTTCTTAAGGATGGTAAAGATCCTTCAGACCCTTCACATTATCGACCAATTGCTCTGACGAGTTGCTTTTGTAAGACTCTCGAACGTATGGTCAACGCCCGTCTCGTATATGTCTTAGAAAAAAATAAATGTATACATATTAATCAGAGTGGCTTCCGAAAAGGGAGATCCACTCTTGATAATATCACATACTTGGAGACCCAAATCCGCAATGCTTTTGTGCGGAGAAACCATCTGGTCTCCATTTTCTTTGACATCGAGAAGGCATACGACCGTACATGGCGATATGGAATTCTCCGTTTACTATATGATTTTGGCTTTCGGGGTAATCTCCCGATATTCCTTCAAAATTTTTGAGCTCCCGTGTTTTTAAAGTTCGTATTGGAACTGTACTTTCCAATACTTTTATTCAAGCCGAGGGTGTTCCCCAAGGCTCCATTTTAAGTGTCACTGTTTTTAGTCTTTTCATCAGTAACATCCTTCATCAATTACCACCTTCCATAAATGGTACACTATATGTTGACGACCTGCAAATATCATGTCAGGGGTCTAATATGCGATTAATTGAGAGACAACTGCAAACAGCAGTTAACAAACTTGCTGCATGGTGTGCCGAGAATGGCCATACTTTATCATCAAGCAAGAGTAAGTGTGTCCACTTCTGTAGAAAGACTAGCCTTCACAATGATCCAGTTATTAATATCAACAACACTCCAATACAAGTAGTCAGTGAAATAAAATTTCTGGGAATAATCTTTGACCGAAAATTAACCTTTCTTCCGCATGTTCTGCATCTGCGGAAGAAGTGTGAGCGATCGCTTAATATCCTCAGGGTGTTGTCAAATACATCTTGGGGTGCAGATCGCTCATCACTTCTTCGAATTTATCAGTCATTGATTCTTTCCCGCATTGACTACGGATGTGTTGTTTATGGATCGGCTAGATCTTCCATATTACGAAGACTGGACACAGTTCACCACTCTGCTTTAAGGATATGTTCTGGTGCATTCCGCACATCACCCGTCCAGAGTCTATACGCTGTATGTTATCAATTGCCGTTAGACCTGAGACGTATGCAGCAGTCTCTCGATTATTATGCTAAGATCATGTCGACCCCTGACCATCCAGTACGTTCCATGGTTCCTGATGCCTATCTTAAAAGACTGTATGATGCTCGTCCAATGAGCATCCCTCCTTTTCTCACAAGAGCCATATCACATCTCTGGCTCACAGACCTATGTGATGTTCGGATAGAGTCTATTGAACAGTTTCTCTATCCTCCTTGGTATGAACCAACAAATACCTTTATAAATACCTTTGTGCAATTCAGAAAATCCGACACAACACCTATTGTTTTTCAGCAGCTATACTATTCTCATCGCTGTCAGTACCAATCTTACAAACCTGTATTCACGGATGGATCTAAATCCGCAGGACATGTGGGCTGTGGAGTTTTTATCAATAACACGTCTTTTAGCTACAGCCTACATTCATCCTGCTCCATCTTTACTGCTGAAGCAATCGCTATCTGCTACGCGCTTCAGCAGGTGAATACAGATGATTATCATAAATATTTTATTTATACTGACAGCATGAGTATTATTGAAGCCTTGAAAAACAATAGTCTTACCTGTCATCCCTGTTGTGTCGAGAATTTTCAAAGCATTGGATTCCCTTGCTGGCAAGGGAAAAGAAATTGTATTTTGTTGGATACCAAGCCACATGGGTCTTGAAGGAAATGAGAGAGCAGATGCAGCAGCAAAGGCTGCATCAGACATAATTTTATCATCGGTCCCTCTCTCAGATGTGAGAAAAGATGTAAAAGTTTTATATATATTCTTTGGCAAGAATCATGGAACTTGCAGGTTGGCAACAAGTTGCATACCATCTTCTCATCTCTCATCTCATTACCAGTTTTACCGTTACAGAAGTGCAGATGTAAGATTGACTCGCCTTCGTATCGGACACACACGTTTCACACACAGACATTTGTTTTTAAGCGAATTAAATCCATGGTGTGAAACGTGTGATGAACCATTCAATGTTTATCATATCTTAATTTCATGTTATAATTTTAACCAACAACGTTTACACTTTTTTAACAATGATTTTATAACTTTGTCTGATGTGATCGGGGATCCACCCCATAGAAACCTATTCGCTTTCTTGAGGGCAATAGGTTTTATACATTTTATTTAAATTTTTATTTTAAATTTTAAAATTGTATATATTATTCATTTTCTCTTTTATATTTTAGAATTTGATTTTAAAATAACATATACACAGATTTTTGTTTTTTAAAAAAAATTTTTAATGTTGCTTGTGTTTGGGTTTAACAAAAAAAGAAATAATTTTTAAATGAATAAATAAAATGAACATAAAATAAAGCTACAAAAAACTTATTCTTGGCGCAGTATGTCCAATTTTGGACCTTGCGCCATAAAACCCAACCAACCAACCAACCAACCCAGTAGATGTACCGATCGCTTGATCCATAAAGCCGATTGATGTGCTGAGGACCACAACACACCTCCCGTTTACCTGAAGCAAAGGCCAAAGCAATGTGTTGGTCTCAAGAGGCCACCTCAATACCAGGATCCTCCTTTCCAGGGACACGGGTCTCCACGCACGGCAAACACGTGGGTGATTTAGTCCTCAAGAGTAGCTAATAGCAACAGAGCGGCGAAAGCTACTCAAGGGGAGCCCTCAGCCTCTTTCGAGGAAACCACACTGAGGGAGAAAAGGAAGGAAAAGCAGAAGAATAGAGGAGAGAAGAAAATAAAGAAGAGGAAAGATCACTAGGGTACCTCGGGATTGTGAAACCCGTGTTTACCTAAAGAAGGTAAAACCCTGAGGACCAATAAATAGGAGTTGGGAGTTGAGCAACCAAATCATTCAGTTCCTCTTCTTGGATGACACCATTTGATGGTAAGTAAAGGCTACACACTGTTATTAGACATGTGGTGTGGATTCTCACAGCCACTGCCTGGAGTGTAGTTCTTAACTGATGTGCTGTACTGGGGTAATTGTTTAATGTAATTATACAAACTCCACCAGACACAGCAGCATCACCATCATTATCCTTTCTGAAGCACTGAAACCCACGCAGTTTGGTGACAACAGCGGGCTTCAGGAATGTCTCCTGGAGAGCCACACATGCGGGGTTAAAGCGAGAGATGATGGATTTGATGTCATCAAAGCGAGAACGAAAACCGCGACAATTCCAGGAAACAAAGGAAGTCACGAATGGAATATATTCTAACCTTTATCACTGTTGCTTATGGTCATCTCAGATGAGTCTTCAGAATTCAAATCATCATCTGATGGATGCAGCTTGACAGTGTCTGCATCCAAACACAGAAGAGCTTTTCTTGCTGTTAACGAAGACTTCCGAACGCCTTCTTTAGCTATGTTTAATTTCCTAGCCTTCAAGGCTTTTGATTTTGCCAAAGCTGATTTGGCAATTACAGATGTTGGTGCTTCTGTGTTATTTTGCTTTGGGAGCAAACTAACTGTAGAAACAGAATTTGTTTCTGTTTGGGTGCTGGAGGATCGGGTCACTTTTTGTCATAGTTGCATAACTGACACCAGGAGTGGGAGTTCGGGAACTAACTGTGCGACGAGCTTCTGCATAGGAGACATTGTTTTTAATTTTGAAGGTGACAATTTCTTTTTCCTGTTGCCAAACGGGACAAGATCTAGAATAAGAGGTGTGGTCACCTTTACAGTTGACACACATTTCTTTGGCATTGCAGGTAGTACTATCATGGTCGTCAACTTGAGAACAGTGAGCGCAAGTAGGCTTCCCTCTGCAAGCTATTTTAGAATGTCCATAGCGTTGGCACTGGAAACATCTGAGAGGATTCGGGATATACGGTCGCACTGAACAACGCATGTAAGCCACTTTGATGTACTGTGGCAAGTCTGGCATTGCAAACGTCAAAATAAGGTGTTTGGTATTTAATATAATACCATCCCTTTTGATTGTTATTCTTTTGACAGCGGAGACTTTTTGGCTTTTTAAGTTGTCTAAAATTTTATCTCAGTTGACGTATGATACAAATCCTCTGCAGAAATTACTCCCTGTACAAAATTTAGTCTAGAATGAGGCTCTACTGTGACAGTTATGTCAACAAGTAATTTCATACTTTGTATCATCAAAGCCTGCTTTTCAGATGTTGTCTCAATAAGTAAATTTCCCGTTCGTAGTTTCTTTACGGATTTAACTACTCCTAGATGAGATGTTAATCCTTTTTCAATCAGAAAGGGAGAAACATACTCAAATGATCCTCCAGTTCTTTTAATTATGAAGAACTTCGCTTCACACATTGGCATTTGTTGCTCCCGAGGGAGTGAGGAGAAAGTAGATTTATTCATGAAAGTGAAAATAATATTCAGGGACTAGACTGTACCACCCACCACGGAGCCCTACAAGGGGATAAATGTTAACTGTACCAGTGCTAGTCAGTCCGTATAAGCTCACGGTACATCACAGAAGTGGACTGCACCCTTAACGAGTCACCCAGTAGATGTACTGATCGCTTGATCCATAAAGCCGATTGATGTGCTGAGGACCACAACACACCTCCCGTTTACCTGAAGCAGAGGCCAAAGCAATGTATTGGTCTCAGGAGGCCTCAATTACCAGGATCCTCCTTTCCAGGGACACGGGTCTCCACGCACGGCAAACACGTGGGTGATTTAGTCCTCAAGAGTAGCTAATAGCAACAGAGCGGCGAGAGCTACTCAAGGGGAGCCCTCAACCTCTTTTGAGGAAACCACAACGAGATGAAAAGGAAGGAAAAGCAGAAGAATAGTGGAGAGAAAAAAATAAAGAAAAGGAAAGATCACTAGGGTACCTCGGGATTGTGACACCCGTGTTTACCTAAAGAAGGTAAATCCCTGAGGAGAAAAAAGCAGAAGAGTAGAGGAGAGAAGAAAGTAAAGTAGTGGAAAGATCACTAGGGTACCTCGGGATTGCTTGACACCCATGTTTACGTAAATAAGGTAAACCCCCTGAGGGAGCAGCAATTTAAGACTATCACTTCAGACACCGAACTGGTAGTTCCATTGGACGAACTCCAATAAGACAAGAAGACTTCACGCCCTCTTCCCCAAGGTCTCCAGGAAAAGACTCATGGCGGACTTCTTCCTCAACCAGTACCTAACTGGGCATGGAGCATTTGGATCATACAAAAAGAGACTTCACCACCGGTCTGGTTGGTTGGTTTTTATGGCGCAAGGTCCAGATAAGGACAAGCTGCGCCAACAACAAGATATATACACCAGTTTTTTTCACCCATTAAAAGTATAAAATAGTAATATAGTTAAATTGTATATTAAAGGTATAAAATAGAAATATAGTTAAAATGTATATTAAAAGTCTGTAAACATACAATATACACATGTATAAAATTAAAAACTTGATATTTAAATAAAATATTTCTGAATCAGATAAGATTCATAAATCCTATATCTTTTAAAAACGGAAATAAATTCCGATTGGGTGGTTCCCCAAGTAGAACTTTTAATGTTAAAATATTACTATTAAAATATCTAAAACGCTAATGGTTAAAATCTGGACACACAATTAAAATATGATATACTGTAAATGGTTCATCACACTTTTCACACCATGGTTGGAAATCACTTAAAATCAAATGCTTGTGGGTGAAACGCGTGTGACCAATTCGAAGGCGAGTCAGTCTGACGTCTGCGCTTCGAGGAGATAAAACAGATAATGGAATGATGTATGAAAATATGGAATGGAGTTTGTTGCTGACTTGCAGGTTCCAGGATTCATGCCAAAGTGAATATATGAAGTGTTTGAATCCGTTTCTCATGTCCATTGATGGTATTGAAGGCAAAATAGAAGTAGCTGCAGATTTAGCGGCAGCATCAGCTTTCTCATTGCCATCTATTCCTATGTGGCTTGGTACCCAACAAAACAGTATTTCAAATCCCTTTTTAGTAAAAGAATCAATTAATTTGAATATCTTAGACACAACTGGATGGCAATTATAGTTGTTATTTCTCAAAGCTTCTAAAACCCTCCGGTCTGACATCTGCCCTCACGACAATGAGGCACAGGATCCAGACCATCTTCTACTCAGATGCAGCAAGTACGCCAACATCAGGAAAGAGCATTTTCCCCGAAACTTCCTGGAACTCACCCAGCTCCAGCTCATCCGGAACATGGGATTCAAAAATGGAGCCAGCTTGCCTCCAAAGCAAGCTCCAACTCCAGATGAACTCTCAGCAGTAACTCCTCCTTATTGCCCTGTATATAGTGTACTATACTCTTGTTCTCTGTTACTTATCTTCTCTGTACATAGTTTTCATTCTTCTTACTTTGTAACTTGTTTTATTCAATAAAGACCAACCGGCCCTCTTCTAGTCACAGAGATTCCCAATGGATCGCAGGACGGCGCTTTACTTTGCCTATGGCATGGCGTCTACTTCAACTTTGGAGTTTTCTGGCAGTTTGTGTGACTGCACCACCTCGCCGTACATGTACGGTTCCTGACTTACTTTGCGACGACTGTTGTTTTTGCCGAATACCTTCAGGTGGGACGGCTCACATTAAAGTTACCTTATATTGAGAACAACGCTTCGGACACTTAGTCCTATACGATGCGATTGCTGCAAAACAGAACACGAACTCATTGTGACCTTATACAGCAGCAAAATTAGTCAGATGATGCAACAGCGCATCCGTTCCGGAATCTGTGAGATCCACCATGGTTGGTTGGTTGGTTGGGTTTTATGGCGCAAGGTCCAAATATGGACATGCTGCGCCAAGGATAAAGTTTCGGAAGAACACACACATATATATTTTCTCATTTACTTATTTTCTTTTATTTTATTATATATATATATGTTTCTTTTTTTTGAAAACCCAAGCAACATTAAAATTTTAAAAAACCAAAATCAGTGCATATACATATCTTAAAATCCAGATTTAAAATACAAAAAAGAGGTTAAAAATATATATATAATTTTATAAATTTATATTGTACAAATTAAATATAATGTAAAAAACCTA
Source organism: Latrodectus elegans (assembly GCA_030067965.1). Taxonomy (NCBI): domain Eukaryota; kingdom Metazoa; phylum Arthropoda; class Arachnida; order Araneae; family Theridiidae; genus Latrodectus; species Latrodectus elegans. Next base: position 22,449 of record JAHZMJ010000141.1, on the reverse strand, counting down.
TTGCCCTCAAAAAGGCGAATAGGTTCCTGTGGGGTGGCTCCCCAAGCAAATCATACAGGGTTAAAATATCACAGTTAAAAAAGTGTAAACGATACTGGTTAAAATTTGGACATGAAATTAAAATATGATAAGCAGTGAATGGCTCATCACACGTTTCACAATAAGGATTTAATTCGTTTAGAAACAAATGTCTGTGTGTGAAACGTGTGTGTCCGATACGAAGGCGAGTTAATCTAACATCAGCACTTCGTAGCGGTAAAACTGATAATGATATGAGATATGGAAAAATGGCGCACAATTTGTTGGTGACCTGCATGCTCCAAAACTCCTGGAAGAGGGAATAAAAAAAATTTTTAACACACTTCCTCACATCTGGAAGGGGATGGATGATGGCATTGGAGTTGATGCTGCTTTAGCAGCCGCATCTGCCTTTTCATTTCCCTCGAGACCTACGTGACCTGGGATCCAACAAAATTTGATATCATACCCCTTGCCAGCAAGGGAATCCAATATTTGAAAAATCTCTGACACAACCGGATGAGAGTGTATATTCGAATTTCCCAATGCTTCCAATACACTCAAGCTGTCAGTATACACGCAAAAAGAATGAGAATTTACAATACTCACAAGCTGAAGCCCTTTATAAATTGCAGTAGCTTCAGCTGTAAAGATGGAGCAGGAAACATGAAGGCTGTAATTATATTTATTATTGTTCATAAAAATACCACAGCCGATATGTTCTGCAGTTTTTTAACCATCCGTGAATATTGGCGTGTAGGAAGAATACTTACAGCGATGTGAATAATAGAGCTGTTGGAAAATTGCAGAGGTTGTGTCGGATTTTCTACAGTTGGTAAACGGATTAATTATGAATATTTGTGGATCAGACCAAGGGGTGGATATGCTAATATGTCCGTTTTAATAAAACGGACATCACATAGGTCAAACAAGGATAAATGATTTTTTGTTCGAGTGAGGAAGGGTGGGATGCTGTAAGGTCTAGCATCATATATCCTCTTCAGAGTACGAGTAAGAGAAGAAGAATATAATGGATGATGAGGGTCAGACATAATTTTACAATAGTAATTGAGATACAGCTGCATACGTCGCATGTCTAAAGGCAATTGTTGGCATATTGCATAAAGACTATGGACGGGTGATGTGCGGAATGCGCCTGAACATATTCTCAGAGCAGAATGATGGACAATGTCAGTCTGCGTAGAACAGAAGATCTAGCTGATCCGTAAACAACACAACCATAGTCAAGTCTAGATAAAATTAATATTGGTAAACTCGGAGGAGTGACGTGCGGTTGGTTGGTTGGTTGGTTGGTTTTTATGGCGCAAGGTCCAGATAAGGACAAACTGCGCCAAACACAAGATAAGCTTACACAAGTTTTTTAAACCCATTAAAAGTATAAAATAATAATATAGTTAAAATGTACATTAAAAAGTACAAAGTAGAAATGTAGTTAAAATGTATATTAAAAGTATAAAAATAGAAATATAGGTAAAATGTATATTAAAAGGTATAAAATAGAAATATAGTTAAAATGTATATTAAAAGTATAAAATAGAAATATAGGTAAAATGTATATTAAAGGTATAAAATAGAAATATAGTTAAAATGTATATTAAAAGTTTGTAAACATACAATATACACATGTATAAAATTAAAAATTTTATATTTAAGTAAAATATTTCTAAATCAGATAAAATTCATAAATCCTATGTCTTTTAAAAACGCAAATAGGTTGCAATGGGGTGGTTCCCCAATCAAGATCTTCTAATGTTAAAATGTTACTATTAAAATATCTAAAACGTTGATGGTTAAAATCTGGGCATACAATTAAAATGTGATATACTGTAAATGGTTCATCACACTTTTCACACCATGGTTGAAGAATCACTCAAGATCAAATGCTTGTGGGTGAAACGCGTGTGACCAATTCGAAGGCGAAGTCAGTCTGACATCTGCGCTTCGTGGAGATAAAACAGATAATGGAATGATGTATGAAAATATGGAATGGAGTTTGTTGCTGACTTGCAGGTCCCAGGATTCCTGCCAAAGAGAATATATGAAATGTTTGAATCCTTTTCTCATGTCTGTTGATGGTATTGAAGGCAAAATAGAAGTAGCTGCAGATTTAGCGGCAGCATCAGCTTTCTCATTGCCCTCTATTCCTATGTGTGGCTTGGAATCCAACAAAACAGTATCTCAAATCCCTTGTTAGTAAGAGTATCAATTAATTTGAATATTTTAGACACAACTGGATGGTAATTATTGTTGTTATTCCTCAAAGCTTCTAATACACTCATACTGTCAGTGTACACACAAAATTTACGTTCATTTTTAGTTGTTACCAACTGAAGTGCTCGGTATATAGCCGTAGCCTCAGCAGTGAAGATGGAGCAGGATTTGTGAAGGCTATAACTGTAGGAAGTATCATCCAAGATAAACTCCACAGCCAACTGATCCTGAACATTTGGATCCATCCGTAAATACTGGAGTGTACATAGTATACTGACAGCGATGGAATGAATAAAGCTGTTGAAGAATAGCAGTATTTGTGTCTGATTTTTTATTATTTCCAAAGGGATTTAGCACAATAATGTGTGGATTATACCAAGGAGGATGCGCGAAAAGGTCGGTAGATTCGATTCGGACATCACATAGGTCAGAAAGCAAAATTATGGATTTAATACGACAGAGAAAAGGTGGAATGCTTGATGGTCTAGCATTATATAATCTCTTAAGAGCAGCACTTGGAATCGTGGAACGCAATGGATGATGAGGTGAGGACATGATTTTTGAATAATAATTAAGAGACAGCTGCATCCGCCGCAGGTCTAATGGCAATTGGTGGCAAATTACATATAGACTCTGGACGGGTGATGTGCGAAAAGCTCCACAGCATATCCTTAAAGCAGTATGGTGAACAGTGTCCAATCTGCGTAAGATGGAGAGTCTAGCTGATCCATAAGCTTAACACAGCCGTAGTCAATTCGAGATAAAATTACAGACTGATAAATTCTTAGGAGTGATGTGCGATCTGCACCCCAAGATGTATTCAAAGCACTTTGAGGATGTTAAGCAGTCGCTCACATTTCTTCCGCAGATGTAAAACATGCAGGAAGGAAAGTTAACTTCTTGTCAAAAATCACGCCAAGGAATTTTATCTCACTGACTACAGGAATGGGTCTATTATTTATGTGAATCACAGGATCATTATGGTAGCTAGTTTTCTTACAGAAATGGACACAGCAACTCTTACTAGAAGATATACTAAGACCATTCCGTTCACACCAAGTGGTTAAATTATTTACAGCTGTTTGCAATTGTCTCTCAATTATATTCATGTTTGAACCCTGATATGAAATTTGTAAGTCATCAACATACAAAGTGCCATGAACAGAAGATGGTAATTGATGGAGTATGTCACTGATGAAAAGGTTAAAAAGGGTTACGCTTAAAATGCTGCACCTTGAGGACACCCTCAGCTTGACTAAAAGTATTTGAAATTGTGAGTTCCAACGCGCACTTTAAAAACGCGTGAGGCCAGAAAATTTTGGATAAATATTGGAAGATTACCCTTAAAGCCAAGATTATGCAGAGTACGGAGAATACCATAGCGCCGTGTACGATCATATGCTTTCTCAACGTCGAAGAAAATTGCAACGAGATGGTTTCTCCTCACGAAAGCATTTCGAATTCGGGATTCTAGATCTACTATGTTATCTATAGTGGATCGTCCTCTTCGAAATCCGCTTTGATGAAGATGTATGCAATTATTCTTCTCTAAGATGTAAATGAGTCTAGCATTGACCATACGCTCAAACGTTTTTGCACAAGCAACTCGTAGAGAGCTATTGGACGATAACTCAAGAGGGTCAGATGAATCTTTGCCAGGTTTCAAGAATTGGAATCACTATCGCTTCCCTCCATGAAGTAGGATAAGCATGCTCAGTCCAGATTCTATTAAACAATAAAAGTATGTTTAACAAAGAATCATGATTTAAATGACGGAGCATTTGATATGAGATTCCATCTGGTCCTGGGCTAGTGTCGTTTGCCTTAGATAATGCAGTCTTCAATTCTGACAATTGAAAATCACAATTATAGGGTAGATTATGTCGATCATGAAAGCTTAGAGGTGTCCGCTCAGCGATTCTTTTAATCCTTAGAAAAGTAGGATTATATGAATCAGAGCTGGAAACACTAGCAAGGTTTCACCGATGACATTAGCAATATCTACCGCTGAGGAGTGTATTGCAGCTCCGGTTTTTAATACAGGAATGGAATAATCCTGATAAATACCATTGGCTGCTTTAACTTTCCTCCATAATTGTTGACTTGTTTTCGATGAATTGATTGACGACACGTAGCGAATCAAGATTCTCTTTGACTCTGACGTCTAACTCTTCGAGCTTCAGCTTTGGTTTTTAAAAGCAACAAAGATTCTCCGTAGTAGGGTATCTTCGGAATATATTCCATTGTTTCCTTTGTTTCTTATAGGAGAGTTGACACTTTTCGTTCCACCAAGGTTTCCTGTGTTTATGTGGAATGATGGAATTTTTAGGGATAGCAACATCCGCAGCTCTGATTATTGTGTCGGTGACATATTTAACGGCATCATCTATCACATCTGTCTTAACTCTTGTCTCACTGATCACAGCCAATTGCGTGAAGAAGTGACCAATCAACTCGACTGTACACATAATTAGGTGGTTTGTGACACACACTATTACTTCCAGCCTGAGACACGATTAGAGGGAAATGATCACTATTGTAGAGGTCATTTCCGACAGCAAAATTCAGCAATGGCAAGAGTGATGGAGAACATATAGCTAAGTCCAGAGAGTGAAATGTCCGTGTAGGTTCGTGAAAATAAGTTTTCTCGTTGGTATTTAGCAGACAGAGGCTATGGTCAGAAATGAACTGCTCTATCTGTCGACCACGAGAATTCGTATCATCACTACCCCACAGAAAATTATGACCGTTAAAATCACCGAGCAATAAAAATGGGTTGGGAGTTGATCAACCAAGTCATTCAGTTCTTCTGCTTGGATGACATCATTTGGTGGTAAGTAAAGACTACACACTGTTATTAGACATGTGATGTGGATTCTCACAGCCACTGCCTGGAGTGTAGTTCTTAATTGATGTGCTGTACTGGGATAATTGTTTGATGTAATTATACAAACTCCACCAGACACAGCAACATCGCCACCATAATCATTTCTAAAGCATTGAAACCCACGCATTTTGGTGACAACAGTGGGCTTCAGGAATGTCTCCTGGAGAGCCACACATGCGGGGTTAAAGCAAGAGATAATGGATTTGATGTCATCAATGCGAGACCGAAACCCACGACAATTCCAGGAAACAAAGGAAGTCACGAATGGAATATATTCTAACCTTTTTCACTGTTACTCATCGTCATCTCTGATGAGTGCTTCAGAATTGAAGTCATCATCCGATGGATGCAGTTTCACAGTGTCTGCATCCAAACACAGAAGAGCTTTTTTTGTTGTTAAGGAAGACTTTCGAATGCCTTCCTTAGCCAATTTTAATTTTCTCGCCTTTAAGGCTTTCGATTTTGCTAAAGCTGTTTTGGCTATTACAGGTGTTGCTGTTTCCATTGTTTTTTGGCTTTAAGAGAAAGCTAGCTGAAGAGACAGAATCTGTTTGGGTGCTGCAAGTTCGGGTAACTTTTTTGCCATAGATGCGTAACTAACACCAGGGGTTGGAGTGCAGGAACTAACTATGCGACGAGCTTCTATATAGGAAACATTGTTCTTGATTTTATAAGTGACTATTTCATTTTCCTGTTGCCAAACTGGACAAGATCTAGAATAAGAGGTGTGGTCGCCTTTACAGTTGACACACACTTCTTTGGCTTTGCAGGTAACACTATCATGGTCGTCAACTTGAGAACAACGGGCGCAAGTAGGTTTCCCTCTGCAAGCCATTTTAGAATGTCCATAACGTTGGCACTGGAAACATCTGAGAGGATTCGGGATATACGGTCGCACTGAACATCGCATGTAAGCCACTTTGATGTATTGTGGCAAGTCTGGCGTTGCAAAAGTCAAAATAAGGTGTTTGGTATTTAAGATAATACCATCCCTTTTGATTGTTATCCTTTTCACGGCGCAGACTTTTTGGCTTTTTAAGTTGTTTAGGAATTTCATCAGTGGACGTATGATATAAATCCTCCGCAGAAATTACTTCCCTGCACAAAATTCAGTTTCGCATGAGGCTCTACTGTGACAGGTAAGTCAGCAAGTGATTTCATGCTTTGAATCATTGTAGCCTGTTTATCAGAATTTGTCTCAATCAGTAAATTACCCGTTCTTAATTTTTTGACTGATTTCACAGCACCCAAATAAGTAACCAATCCCTTTTCAATCAGAAAGGGAGAAACATATTCAAATGAACCTCCATTTCTTTTAATAATGAAGAACTTAGCTTCACACATTGGCATTTGTTGTCTTCCCGAGGGAGTGAGGAGAAAGTAGATTTATTCATTAAAGTGAAAATAATATTCAGGGACTAGACGGCACCACCCACCACGGAGCCCTACAAGGGGATACATGTTAACTGTACCAGTGCTAGTCAGTCCCTATACGCTCACGGTACATCCCTGAAGTGGACTCCACCCTTAACGAGTCACCCAGTAGATGTACCGATCGCTTGATCCATAAAGCCGATTGATGTGCTGAGGACCACAACACACCTCCCGTTTACCTGAAGCAGAGGCCAAAGTAATGTGTTGGTCTCAGGAGGCCTCAATTACCAGGATCCTCCTTTCCAGGGACACGGGTCTCCACGCACGGCAAACACGTGGGTGATTTAGTCCTCAAGAGTAGCTAATAGCAACAGAGCGGCGACAGCTACTCAAGGGGAGCCCTCAACCTCTATCGAGGAAACCACAACGAGGGAGAAAAGGAAGGAAAAGCAGAAGAATAGAGGAGAGAAGAAAATATAGAAGAGGAAAGATCACTAGGGTACCTCGGGATTGTGACACCCGTGTTTACCTAAAGAAGGTAAACCCCCTGAGGGGGAGTGACGTGCGATCAGCACCCCAAGATGTATTTGAAAGCACCTTGAGGATATTGAGTGATCGCTCGCTCTTCTTCCGCAAATGTAAAATATGCGGAAGAAAGGTTAATTTATGGTCAAATATCACTCCGAGGAATTTTATCTGACAGACAACTGGTATAGGTGTGTTGTTCATACAAATAACAGGATCATTGTGGAGGCTAGTCTTCCGGCAGAAATGGACACATTAGCTCTTGCTAGGAGATAGTGTATGTCCATTCTCAGCACACCAAGCAGCTAATTTATTAACAGATGTTTGTAATTGTCTCTCAATTAAACGCATGTTTGACCCTTCACATGATATTTGCAGGTCATCAGCATACAATGTACCATGCACAGATGATGAAAGTTGATGAAGTATGCTGCTTATATGAAGATTAAAAAGGGTGACACTTAAAATACTTCCCTGAGGAACACCTTCAGGTTGGTTAAAAGTATTGGATAAAACAGTACCAATACGAACTTTAAAACCACGGGAGCGTAAAAAATTTTGGATAAATATCGGCAAATTACCCCTAAAGCCAAAATCATACATCCTACGGAGAATTCCATAACGCTATGTACGGTCATAAGCCTTCTCTATGTCGTAGAAAATGGAAACCAGATGATTTCTCCGCACAAATGCATTGCGGATTTGCGTTTCCAGAAGAGTAATATTATCGAGAGTGGATCTTCCTTTACGGAAGCCACTCTGATTAACATGAATGTATTTATTTATTTCTAAGACATATACGAGACGGGCGTTGACCATACCTTCAAGAGTCTTACATAAGCAACTCGTCAGAGCTATTGGTCGATAATGTGAAGGAACAGAAGGATCCTTACCAGCCTTAAGGATCGGAATCACTATTGCTTTGCTCAAAAGTAATGGGAATTTATTTTCAGTCCAGATCCTGTTGAACAAAAACAGCATGTTCAACAGGAGTCTGGACTTAAATGACGAAGCATTTGATACCTGTTTCCATCAGGTCCTGGGCTAGTATCATTGGCCTGCTGTAATGCTTTATTCAATTCCAACATCCGAAATTTACAGTTGTACGGAAAAGCTTGTCCATGGTTGGAAACGAATTGGTATTCGCTCAGCGCGACCTCTTAGTCCTTAAGAACGAAGGACTATAAGAGTTGTTGCTTGAGGCACTAGCAAAGGTTTCACCAAGAAAGTTAGCGATGTCCTTAGGGGAAGAATACACAGCAGCTCCGGACTTTAATATAGGAATAGAAGATTCCCTATAGATTCCATTGGCTGCTTTTACTCTTCGCCACAACTGTTTACCGGATGTGAGAGAAGTTATTGATGTTGAGTTATTGATTGTTCATAGCGAGACAAAGATTCCTTCTGACTTCGACGACGAGATCTGCGAGATAATGCTTTTGGTCTCTTAAAGGCGATAAGATTCTCCGTTGTGGTGTATCTTCTGAATAGCCCCCATAACTTCCTCTGTTTATTATATGTCTCTTGTCATTCTTTGTTCCACCAAGGTTTGCAATGCCTGTGTGGTATAGAGGAACTTTTAGGTATTGATGCATCAGCTGCATTCTTAATTATTTCAGTGACTTTACAAACAGCAATATCAATATCTTCGATCAAAACCATTTCATCATCAACAACTGCCAATTGCGTAAATAATGACCAATCTGCCCGACTGTACACGTAAGTAGGTAAGTGTTGTCTTACACAACTACCTCCAGTCTGGGAGATGACCAGAGGAAAATGATCGCTATTATGTAGATCATTTCCTACATTTAAATTTAACAATGGCAGAAGAGATGGAGAACAAATGGCAAGATCGAGAGAATGAAATGTTCTCGTGGGTACATGGAAATATGTTTTCTCGTCGGTATTAAGCAGACAGAGACTGTTATCTGAAATAAAACGCTCTATCTGCCGACCGCGAGAATTAGTATCATCATTTCCCCACAAAGAACTATGGCCGTTAAAGTCACCCAACAGTAGAAATGGTGTTGGCAGCTGATCTATTAATGCATCGAGTTCCTCTTGGCAGATGACATCATGTGGTGGTAGATATAAACTACAGACAGTTAATAAGCATGTAGTATAAATTCTTAAAGCAACTGGCTGTAGAGTAGTATTTAATGGATGGGCAGTGCTGGGGTAAGTATTGGATGTTAATATACAAACACCTCCAGACAATGCACCATCATCACCACAATCTTTTCTAAAGCATGTAAACCCTCGCATGGAAAAATTAATGCTTGACTTCAGGAATGTCTCTTGAAGTGCACAACATGTGGGGTTGTATGCTGAAATTATAGACTTGATGTAATCATGATGAGAACGCAAACCATGGCAGTTCCAAGAATCTAAGGAAGTTATTGTTGAGTTAGAAAAGCTCCTTTCCCGGAGCCGGAAGGCATGCCATCTGACATCTCCTCCAAAGAGAGATCTTCGTCAGAGGGATGTAGATATACAGCATCCGCTTCCAGGAATAAGGCTTTACGGGTGGATATGGAGAGCCTGGGATTGTCCTCCTTTGCAGATTTTAGTTTTAAAGCCTTTAAGGCTTTAGATCTAGCCATTGGAGCTTTTCTACGGACAGTAGTTGCTGATTTTGATTTTGGCTTTTTCTCATAATTAAGGGGTAATTTAACAATTGGAAGTGACAGAGCATCAGTTTGAGTACTAGCCGTTCTAGTGACTTTGGCGGCGACAGTTGCATAGCTAACTCCTGTTTGAGGTGTACGAGCAGTAACAGCACGTCTCGCCTCGGGATATGAGCAATTGTTCTTAACTTTTGTGGTTGTGATCTTCTTTTCCAGTATCCAGATAGGACAACTTCTAGCGTAGGAGAGGTGGTCACCTTTACAGTTGACACACCTCTCCTTTGCAGTACAAGACGAGCTATCATGGCCAACTGCTGCGCAGCGAGCGCAAGTCAGTTTGCCCCTGCAAGCCGCTTTGGAGTGACCAAATCTCTGGCACTGGAAACAACGCAAAGGATTTGGAATAAATGGCCTGACGGATAGATGCATATACGCAGCTTTAATATGCTGCGGTAGGTCTGGCGTCGCAAATGTCAGTACGAGATGTTTAGTATTGATAACTTGCCCATCGCGTCTGACAGTTATGCGTTTTACAGCACAGACCTTTTGATCTTTGAGATTTTCTAAGATCTCGTCCGCAGACGGATTTAACAAATCCCTGGCGGATACCACACCACGTGAAAAGTTAAGATTATTATGAGGTTGGACGGACACCTCAAGGTTAGCAAGCATGTTCATGCTGCTTATAAGAGTAGCTTGTGCATCTGATGCAACTTCTACCATTAGATCTCTAGAACGAAGTTTTCGTATGCTCTTCACTTCTCCGATATTTCCAGCAATTGCTTTTTGGATTAGGAAAGGGGATATATTATCGAATGTACCCTCCTTCCTTTTCACAATATAAAATTTAGCTTTTAGAAGTTTCCAGGTATGCTCCCGTGGGAGAGAAGAAAAAATAAACGTTTCCGTATTTAACATGGAAAATTCGGGACCTGACGGCACCGCCCACCACCGAGCCCAACAAGGGGATGCAGACCAGCTGCACCAGTGCTAGCCAGGTCCTATACGCTCACAGTACATCCCTGAGATGGCCTCCACCCTTAACGAGTCATCCAGCAGATGTACCGATCGCTTGATCCATAAAGCCGATTCATGTGCTGAGGACCACAACACACCTCCCGTTTACCTGAAGCAGAGGCCAAAGCAATGTGTTGGTCTCTGGAGGCCTCAATTACCAGGATCGTCCTTTCCAGGGACACGGATTTCCACGCACGGCAAACACGTGGGTGATTTAGTCGCCAGGAGTAGCTAATAGCAACAGAGCGGCGAAAGCTACTCAAGGGGAGCCCTCAACCTCTTACGAGGCAACCACACTGAGGGAGAAAAGGAAACAAAAGCAGAAGAGTAGAGGAGAGAGGAAAGTAAAGAAGAGGACAGATCACTAGGGTATCTCGGGATTGTGACACCCGTGTTTACCTAAAGAAGGTAAACCCCCTGAGGGGTATTGTGGGAGGAGAGCTTGCTAATTATACTAAATAGGCTTTAATATACTTTAGAATATTAGCTAGAAATTATTACTTAGTTTAAAATTTTGCCGTATCCATGCTTTTAGTTTAAACCATTCTTATAATAATTCAATCCAGTTTTTGACGCTTAATATCCTATTATTTCTTAAGGATGCTCATTAGTATGCTAGATACTATGTTAATTCTCAAGAAAAATTTAATTTAGTTAGTGCTGACTAATTAATTAACCGGGATTATTGTCGCCATGATCAATTTATTAGCTAAACTTAACCAAGTACCAAGATGTAGTTAGCCATTTAATGACTATATGTGTCGATTATATGTTAGTAGGTAAACTAGTCAGTGTGTGTTTAAATTACTGAAAAACATTTAGGTGTGTGGTTGGAGACTGATACGTAGTAATATGCATAAAATAAAACAAAATCACACATTAAACACAATATAATAATAATATTATAATTTTAAAGCAGTGGTTATAGCATTTTATTTATGATAAATCAATTTTATTGAATTAGTGCGTGCACGGTAGAATAGAAGTTTGGGCTCAAAGCTTACAAATAAAATATATTCAAAATTAATAAATTCTTTCAAAATATTTTTATCGCTTAGGAACCTTTGAATTCTTACTAATACTCATTTGTATGGGAGGGGTTGTGTTTATATTCATGAAATATTAATTTAGATAGTTGACTGATAAATTATCCGAGATTGTAGTCTCCGTGCTGGTTACATAAGTTTATTTTAAAAATGTTCAAAATGGATATACCTTTAAATAACTATGTATTTCGATTAAGAATTGTTAGTTAAACTAGACAGTGTAATTACATTAATGAAATATTAATTAGGCGAGTGGATGGAGACTGATAATTAATTGCTTAACAGTATTTCCATTAGTTGAAATAGTGCGTGCACGGTCAAATAGAAGTTTCGGCTCAAAGCATACAATTAAAATATATTAATTCAGTCAAAAATATCTTTTAATCAGTTATTAGCCTTTATTTCTTATAAATACTAATTAGTATGGGAAAAGCTGTGTTTAAATTCGAGAAATATTATTTTGGATAGTGGATGCTGATTGATAGTTACCCGAGATTGTAGTCTCCGTTCTTGTTACATAAGTTTAATTTGAAAATGTTCAAAACGAATATTCCTTTAAATAGCTATGTATTTCGATTAAGAATTGTTAAATATACTAGGCAATATGTTTATTTTAATGAAATATCAATTAGGCGAGTGGATGGAGACTGATAATTAATTGCTTAACAGATTTACAATTTAGTTGAAAAAGTGCGTGCACGGTAAAATAGAAGTTTAGGCTCACACACAGCATACAATTAAAATATATTATTTCAGTCAAATAATTATTTAGTCAGTTAATAACCTTTTATTTCTTCCCGTAAGCGTTTGTCATAAGCAAGCGTTGATTACGTCCCTGCCCTTTGTCCATACCGCCCGTCGCTATTACCGATTGAATGATTTAGTGAGGTCTTCGGATTGGCCTTCGGGTCGATCCGAGTGCCGGAAAGATGACCAAACATGATCATTTAGAGGAAATAAAAGTCGTAACAAGGTCTCCGTAGGTGAACCTGCGGAGGGATCATTACCGACGGCAGTGTGGTCGTGAAGAAAAGACGAGAGGAGGAAGTGTGAGGGCTGGCTACCCTCTCTCACAGAGACCTCTTTGGATATACTTTGAGAGCTTTCCGCCGAGTTCTTCGGCGTTTTTAAGGGATTTACTATAATTTTATGGAAAGCTCAAAATAGTTATCGTCTTCCGGCTGGCAACCGGATATGCTTGATTATTACTATTTTCCGACTATTCCGCAAAATGGCGGATTTTATAACGGAAAGGGACACGGACCTTTTCGGCTAATTTTGAGAAATAGTCATGGTGAATGTTTCGAGCATATGTGGGATGTAAAAGCTGTCCTATGAAAGGGAATTGTAGTTCGCTACTTTTTCCGGCCTGCAGATTCGTGATATGTGGGTTTTAAAAGGTAGCCAAGAAGGACTGTGGCAGCGAATGTGTTTAACACATGAAATTTAAGTATGAAAGTGGCAATATGTGTGTAGTCTATTATATTTTCCTAATCTTTAAGGCAATGAATGTGGGATCTGGTGCGGCAGTCTACCGCATTAGTGACGCAATGAAAGCTTGTTTTATTTTAGTTATTAATATAAAGGAATTGGCGTGTGAATGGTGCGTATTAGTGTAATGTGGCATGGGTCAATACACCGCACAAAAATGAAATATAAGATTGAGGGAGGCGTCCAGCTGTCAATGCAAAAGTGGAAGTGGAGCGTGTGGTCTGGTTTAAATTCCAAAGTGGGAAAGTACCAGGCTTGGGATAACAGGGTTAGTGCCCTGCCCTTGGCCAGAGGAAATTCTGCTGACCGCCGCGACATGGAAATTAGTAGCTGCGCGGTGAAGACGTGACTGTTTCTGGTCGTGCTTGTGAGAAACGACCCCTGCAATGCTATTGCGGTCAGAAGAGCGGGTGAAAGGGAGGTGAGAGGCCTTCGAGAAATCCTCCTTTCCGAAATTGACTGTGTCTGCAGTCCGATGGATTGAGGGACCGTAGGATTGAGCTCCTACGTTGGTCCGATCTCTTGGAAGCCTGTGATTCACAGCATGTTGGAGTAGGGTGGACTACATACTGGAAGCCTTGCGGGTTACCCTTGACTGCAGCGTGGAAAGGGTGGCGGATCCGTGTCGGGGACGGCCCAGGCGGTCAAACTGGAAGAAACCAATTAAGTTTGGTAGCTGAGGCGAACAAAGCTCAAATTCTTTCTCTTATGAGGTTACATCAGTTATTGTATATTTATATAGCGATAAATATGAATAAAAGCCCTAAAAAGAGTACTAAGATAACAAAAAAACGCACTTTTCAGTGCGATCTGCTCAAATTATGTCGGCGCTACAACGTCGACACCAGTGTCGTCGAGGCACTGGTTGAACACTTGGCAATGGCTAGAGGGGAAGCCCCCCCAAAAAAGTGCACGGACGCGAAACCAGTAATGGTTTCGATGGGGACTCAGACAGAGCCAGAAAAGGCCTGTAATGAGGAGAAGGGGTCCAAGCAAAGAAAGCTGGACCAAGGTTTCTCGCAAGAGAAACAAGCCAAAAAGGCCGAGACTCAGAAGAGTCCCACTACACCCCAAAAGGCAGGAGTGACTCCTGCAGCAAAACCCGCAATGACAGGCAGCACCGGAAAGGGCCAGACCAGGTCCTACGCGGATGCAGCTAGAAGCAAGGGGAAAAAGAGGGCCCTGACGAATGCCTCTTAGTGTACCCGAAGCCGGGTACAGAGCTGACCTCTGACGGGGTAAAGAGTGAATTAAAAAGTCTATTGATCCGAGGAAACTGGGCGTGGCAGTCCAAGGACTTAAACCCCTAAACAACAACGGGGTCGCGATTGAGTTAAAGAACTCAGAAGATCGCGAAAAATGACCAAGAAAATCATTGAAGTGCTTGGTGAAAGAGTAGAAGCTAGGGAGCCTGCACGGAGACTCCCTAGAGTGATGATATACGATCTGCCGGGTGAAGACGGCGAGAAGGAAGTCCTCGAAGGACTAAGGGAACAAAATGAAATCCCTGAAGGCCACATGAAAGTGGTCTTCAAATTAAAAGGAAAAGGGTCAGAAAAGCATTGGGTGTTAGAAACAGCGCCCGAAGTTTTCAAAGCCTTCATCAAAAAGGGCAAAGTCAGCTGCGGCTGGCAGAAGCACAGGAGTCAAGGAATTCCTTCAACCGACGAGGTGCTTCAAATGCTGTAGGTTTGGCCACCTGCAGTCCAAATGCCCAGAGAAGGCGCAAACCTGCACTATCTGTGCAGAACATGCCTTCAAAGAATGCCCTAAAAAGGAAGTTTGTTGCGCCAACTGCGTAAGGGCCAACAAACAATTCAAATTGAAATTAAACTGTGGACACAAGGCGGTTGACGTCCGCTGCCCGCAATATAAACGGGAATGTGAGAGATTACGCTCTCGCACAAACTATGGTTGATACAATCAACAGCTTAGAGTATGGCATTTTGCAGATTAATCTCCGGCAAAGATCGAAGGCGGCGACTCTGGAGATATTAAAGGGGAAGTCGGAAAATCTGGGTTCGTCCGAAATCCTTCTCCCTGCAAAGAGCCGTATTTGGTGGACGGCGAGATCATGCAGTCTTTCCCCAGACATGCTCGGTGGCTCACATCGCCGACGGAATGGCTGCGGTTGTCGTTAATAACACCAAACTCAGCGTCTGGACCAGACATGTGGATACTCCTCATATCGTAGCTGCTTAGAGATCAAAGATCTGCGCCACATTGCTACTGGTGGTAAATCAGTCTATGTCCCTCCAAGAGCAGACATTGGCGGCGTATTTTGGAGACCCTCGAAAAAGACTGGCATACGGTTCCAACACGAGGGGTTCTCATAGGAGGTGAATTTCAGCACGAGGCACGTCAAAATGTGTGGGACCCCAGAGTGTCCAGTCTAGAGTGGGGACGAAACGAGGGAAGCCCTTGTGGAGTTTCTTATTCGAAACGACCTCGTTTTATTAAATGATGCGACCTCCAGGCCGACGCTTTGAGGGGAAGGCTGTAACATGGGAGTGAGCTGGATTGACCTGAGTCGGTGACTGACGGGCGCTCTACAGTCGTCCTTCTCGTCGTGGAAAGTAGTTGAAAATTGCTTGAGTGATCCTGGCAACTACATCTCCTTCAGGCTAGCACCTCAAAGTCTGCTCTACATGGCAGAACAAGAATAATGAGTAAAAATATAAATCTAGGAAATATCGCCTTCCCAGAGATTGGGTGCAAGACTTCAATAAAAAAGTACCCGATCTCAACTTGATAAGATCACTACACGTGCTAAAGAGGGGCAAAGACCTGGAGATGAGGTAGTGGAAAGCATTACCCAGGTGCTACAGGAGCAGATCTGCGTAAAGAAGGCTTCGGCCTCGTACTCAGCACGACCGCTAAGAAAAGCAGGTTCCATGGTGGAGATGACGAGCTAACTGTGCGGTTACGGAGTAAAAACACGAGCGTTGAGGAGGCGGTTTGCAGAAATCGTTCCGACTCCGATGAGCGCAAAGGCCAGAAAAAACGCTGTATAAATAGATCTGCGGCCCAGTATAAACGGACTCATTATTTCGAAAAAAAAGAGTCTGAACTGGGATAAGATTCTGCCAAAAGCAAATGAGATCAAATGTGTGGTCTCTGCCATAACAAAATAGAGTTGGTAAGGCTGTCTAAAGCACACCAATGAGTAGCGTCATAATTGCCTGACGGGACTCTGAGCAAATAGCGAAGAGAAACCGTAAAAACGATTGTAGCTGGTTTATTCCCTGTGGATGAATCGGACCAAGAGAGTGTTGAGCAAAAAGGCAATGAGGAGTAGTTAGCGGACTCCTATTGCGGTGAGAGGCGACGATAGAACCATTAATAAAGTGGAGATTAAGTCGGTCGTTAAATCTATGGCAAAAGAAAAAAGGCCCCGGGACCCGACAATGTCCGGTCGAGGAATTAGTGGAAACCATTTTCGAATGTAATACGGGAATGTTTGTACTCCTCTTCAACAAATGACTCGATCATTTTCTAAAGCATTTCCCAAGTTATCTTGGAAACATGCCAAGTTGGTCCTTTTGTGAAACAAAGGAAAATCTGCGTCTGAGGCGCGATCCTACGAGGTCCGATTTGTTGCCTACTGTCTAGTTTAGGAAAAGTACTGGAGCCAAACTCCTAACTCAAAAGAATTTAATTCATCATCTGGTGAAGTCGCGAGGCACTTCCACCCCGCCCAAATACAATGGCTGTAGGCCGGGCAGTTCGTGTGGACACGGCACACGTGTGTCTTAACGACACAATCAGTAGTATTTTCAGGAGACAGGAAAGGCTACGTTAGCCTAATTCTCGCTAGATGTACAGGGTGCTTTTGATAGCGATAGTGGAGATCTGGAGTAATGTTCCTCCTTGGCCAAGCACGATGTCCACATAACGTCTATATGCTGGTGGAAGTCCTACTTGGAAGACAGAGAAGGATAATATACAAAGGCTCGAAAGAAAATTTGATTTTCAAGTTTCTAGTAGAAAGTACCGCAGGGGTCATGTAGTGGACCACTATTCTGGAACATGTGTTGCAGACGGCGCTTTGCCAGACTGGACATGCCGAATGATACGAGGCTACTGAAGCCTTCGCTGACGACATGTTGTGCTGGTCGCAGCTGGTGACTCAAGAGCAAAGCCTCGAGGAAAAATGCGGAAATAGCCCTTGGTGCACTCCAACAAATGGGGAAAGACTTTTAAGCTGGTGTTCAATCCGAGCAAAATGAGGGTTCTCACGGTCTCCAGAAAGCGGAAATTAGAAAAGACCGCCAGTCTTCCGGTGGGACGGAACCTCCATAAAGTCCGTGCAGGAGCCAAAGTTCCTGGGTGTAACATACGATAGCGCCCTCACAGTCTCAACTCCCATTTCAAAGGAGGTGAGGCAAAATATTGTGAATGTCACAATGGCACTCCATCGAACGGCTATTAGAGTTCTCTTCGGGCGTGAGCCTGAGACTACTCAAACGCCTTTATAGGAGTGGTCCGAAAGCACGGCTCTTTTTGGTGTAGGGAAATATGGACACAGGTTGGGGACTGGAATAAGATCTTCTGTGGCTGCTCACAGAGGCAGCCCAAAGACTGGCACTCATGGTATTCACCAGATGCTACAGGGATGTTTCTACAGCTGCCGTACAAGGTAAGTAGCGGGCGTCCTCACTCTAGATAGTAAAGTAGGTACAGAATAGATAAAGCTGATGGTACAGGAGCGCAGGCCATATATCTTTTAAGTGATAAAACTTATACAGACGATATTGAGCAGAGGGTAGACATTCTGTGCTATCACCCTGCGGAATACAGAAAGCCTTTGATAGTGAAAAGCCAACTGGCGAGGGTCTGGAAATCTTGTAGATGGATCAGGTATTGATTGTAAAATTGGGTATAGGGTTCAACATCTTGTAATTTGCAGGGCATGAGATTGTTACTATATAGGTACTCGACTTGGCATTAGAATTCTGCCTGTGGCAGAAATTTACATGAGACTCATGCTAGATTACTCAAAGTATAGCACCCAGGCAAACAATACTCTGGGTCATATACAGTGACTCGTTATTATCCCTTTACTCCTGGTTGATCCAAATAACTAGAACATCTCAGCAAAGTTAAAGCGAAGGACTCATACCAGGAAGCTAATAGCAAAATAGGAAAATATTGGTTGGTTGGGTTGGTTGGTTGAATGTATATGCAAAATCTCAAAAATGGACATACACAAAGAAGAAGAGGGTTTTGAAAAGGACAGTTTATTTTATTTATTTATGGATCATATTTCAACATTATTTTTGAAACCTAAGCAACATTAAAACTCTGAAATACAAAAATAAATGTATACGCATACATTAAAATCCAATTAAAAAGATATAAAGAAAACCTGAAAAGTATATATTTGGCTCAAATATGAAGTAAAAAACCATTCCCCTCAAAAAGGCAAATAGGTTACTGTGGGGTAATTTCAAAGCAAATCACACACAAATTACAAATAGATTACATTTAAAGTGAGTAAACGATATTGGTTAAAAATATGGACATGCAACTAAAATATGATGTACAGTGAGGGGGTCATGACACGTTTACACAGCTATCAGTTTAGTCTACTTAGAAACAAATGTCTAGAATAAAATTATGTCCGATACTGAAATCGAGTCAACGCAACATCTGCACTTTGTAATTGGGCAAACAGATAATGAGGGGAGTGATGAGAAAATGGTATGGAGCTGTTTCCGACCCGCAAGTTCCATGATTCATCCCAAAGGGAATAAATAAACCTTTTAATACCCTTTCTCACATCTGAGAGCGGGAATAAATAGTAAACCTGGATCTTCAGCAGCCCTTGCAGCTGCAGACCCGCTCTCTCGTTTCCATCAAGACCTACATGACTTGGTATCTAACAAAATATTATTTTGTATCCCATGTTATGAATTCAATGCTCCAAAACTCTCGACACAACTGGATGATTATGTAATACTTTACTGTTCCTCAAAGCTTCACAATAATTTCATATGTCAGTGTATATACAATATTTTTATAACGATCTATCTATTCACATGCTGAAGCGCGTAGTAAAATTGCTGCTGCTTCTGTTATAAAGATGGATAGGATGAACAGAAGGCTAGAACTGTGCTGCATTGAAGAATAAAAATTCCACAGCTCAACTAAGTAGAGTTTTTTTGAACTATCTGTGAATACAGGCTAAAGAGTAGGATTTGCATTTGAGATAGTGAGAGAAAATAGCAAGAAAAACAATAGGTGTTGTGGCCCGATTTTTATATTGAGCTATAAAGTATTGAATAAATATATTGAGTGATGAGTTATACTGAAGGTGATGATAAATGGATCAATAGATTCTCTATCCGAATATCACATAGGTCTGTCATTACAGATGTGATTTGGCTCGTGTTAGAAACGGTGGGATGTTCATTGGACGAGCATCGTAGTAATCTCGTGAGAGAGTGTATTTGGAACCATGGAACATAATGGGATGAGATTAGGTGTCGATTTGATTTTAGTATAATAATTTAGATTGCTGTATCTGTCTCAGGTTCAACAGTACTAAGTTGGCATATTGCATACAGACTCTGAACGGGTGATGTGCGGAATAAAATTGAACATAATCTCAGAGTAGAATGATGATTAGTGTCTAGTTTAGCAAAACAGAAGACTTATGGATCTGTAAACAACACAACCATAGTCTATGCGGGATAAAATTAAGGATTGATAAACTCGGAGGAGTGACGTGCGATCAGCACCCCAAAATTATTGTGGTTTGAAAGCACCTTGAGGATATTGTAGGAGATTGCTTACACTTCTTCCAGGCAAAATGTAGAACAAGGAAGAAAGGTTAATTTACGGTCAAATATCACTAGAGTGAATTGTATTTCACTGACTGTAGGAAAAGGTGTGTTGTTTATAAGAATTATGGATCATATTGTAGACTGCCAGTCTTCCTGCAGAAATGGACACATTTGCTCTTGAGTAGGGAGATATTGTATGGCTACTCTTAGCACACCATGCAGTAATTTTATTAACAGATGTTTGTAATTGTCTCTCAATTAAACTCATGTTAGATCCTTCACACGATATTTGCAGGTCATCAACGCAAGCAAAAATTTACCATGAATATATGTGAAAGTTGATGAAGAATGCTATTTATATGAAGATTAAAAAGGGTGACACTTAAAATACTTCCCTGAGCAGAACACCAATAGGTTGGTTAAAAGTATTGGACAAAAACGTACCAATACGAATTTTTGGTAAACTAATGAGCGTAAAAAGTTTTGTATAAATATCTACAACAATTACCCCTTGCTAAGATCATACATCCTAGCGGAGAATTCTATATCACGTACGGTCGTGACACTTCTCTATAATAAAGAAAATGGAAACGAGATGATTCTTCCGGCACAAAAGTATATTGCGGATCTGCGTTTCCAAATGAGTAATATTATCTAGAGTGGATCTTCCTTTACGAAAGTTACTCTGGGATTGATATGAATACATTTATTTTTCTTAAGACATATATGAGACGGGCGTTGACCATAAGTTCGAGAGTCTATACATAAGAAACTCGTCAGAGTTTGATATGGTTCTGAGTTTATTATTCGATAATAGAAGGAACAGAAGGATCTTTAACAGTCTAGAAGATCGGAATCACTATTGCTTCGCTCCAGTAAGATTGGGAATTTATTTTCAGTCCAGATCCTGTTAAACAAAACAGAGCATGTTCAACAGTAGAGCCTGGATTTAAATGGCGAAGCATTTGATAGCTGGGATTCCATCAGGTCCTCCAAGTATCATTGATGGTCAGCAATGAACAGGTGTTGACCTCCAACATCTGAAATTTACAGTTGTACGGAAAAGCTTTGTCCATGGTTGAAACGAATTTTAGAATTCGAATAGTGTTGACTCTTAGTCCTTAAGACCCAAAGGACTATAAGAGTTGTTGCTTGAGACACTGTAGCAAAAGGTTTCACTAAGAATGTTAGCGATGTCCTTAGGAGAAGAATACATATAAAGCTCCTGATTTTAACATAGGAATAGAAGACTTCCCTATAGATTCCATTGAGTTATTTTTATTTCTTCTCCACAACCGTTTACTGGATGTGGAAGAAGTTATTGAGCGTACATAGTAAAGACTAAGATTCCTTCTGATTTCGATTGACGAGCTCTATGAGCCAGTTGCTTTTGCTCTTGTATGACAAGATTCTCCGTTGTGGGCATCTTCTGAATAGCCCCCATAACTTCCTCTCTGCTTTATATGTCTCTTCGTATTCTTCGTTCCACTAAGCGCCTGCAATGCCCGTGGTATAGAGGAACTTTTAGGTAGCTGATGCATCAGCTGCATTCTTAATTGTTTCAGTGACTTTATAAATAGCAATATCAATATCTTCGATCAAAACCATGTCATCATCAACGATTGATCAGTTAACGTAAACAACGTCCAATCCAACGCCCGATCTGAAAGACGTAAGTAGGCAGACATTGTTCTACTCTACTACCTCGAAGTCTGGGAGATGACGAGAGGAAAATAATCGCTATTATGCAGATCATTATTTCGCTTTAATTCGCTTAACAATGGCAGAAGAGATGGAGAACAAATGGCAAGATCGAGAGAATGAAATGTTCTCGTGGGTACAGTGGAAATATGCCTTCTCGTCGGTATTAAGCAAGACAGAGACTCATATCTGAAATAAAACGCTCTATCTGCCGACCGCGAGAATTAGCATCATCATTTCCTCACAAAGAACTATGGCCGTTAAAGTCACCCAACAGTAGAAATGAGGTTGGCAGTTGATTTATTAATGCATCGAGTTCCTCTTGGCAGATGAGCGATCATGTGGTGGCAGATATAATCTACAGACAAAGAATAAGCATGAAGTGAGAAATTCTTACAGCAACCGCCTGTAGAGTAGCATTTAATGGATGGGTAAAGCTGGGGTAGGTATTGACGTGCCAATATACAAACACCTCCAGATAATGCACCATCATCACCACTGTCTTTTCTAGAGTACGTAAACCCTCGCATTCCTTAAAGTTATAGCTCGACTGGTGAATGTCTCCTGAAGCTGCAATGCATGTGCGGGGTTGTATGCTGAAATTTATAGACTTGATACTAACATACATGATAGAGAACGCAAACCATGGCAGTTCCAAGAACCATAAGGAAGTTATTGTTGAGTTAGAAAGCTCCTTTTCCTGGAGCCGAAGAAGCATTCTGATCTGATATCTCTCCAAA